>VDFB02380980.1:0-22446 GCA_007258455.2 Sequoia sempervirens | reverse complement strand
CATGCACCAAAAGTTTTTTCAATCTAGAAGCAAGCTTTAGGTGAAAGCCCCTTGACTGATGTGATAGCATCCAACCTCTTTATGGTAATAATATATCTTAGAGGTGCTTGTGTGCTTTGTAAGTGCGCTTGTTATTATTACCAATGTACATGAGTAAACAACAAAAAAGAATAATATAACCCTCTGATTGATTCATCAAAATGCTGCAAATCCAACAAAGTGAAGAATATAATGATGGGACTATACTTAATATACAACACCAGAATTTGATTTTTCTGAGATTTATGTTTAATTCATTCATTGATGACCAAGTCCCATGACTGCAAAATGAAACTGAAATTAACTCTTTGACCCTAGAAGCATCATATCCTTAAAATAATCAATGATATTGATGCTTTCTGTAGCTATTTTGGGTCGATAAATAAATGTGGATGAAAACCTACAAACTATGCTCTACATGGGTAATGTTATGAAAATGTGCAAAAATGGGATTGTACTTCAATTTATTTGGGTATCATAGGATCAAAGATGGCTATATATATATATATATATGCAAGTACACACAAACATGCAATCATATATACAGGTATATATAGAGACATAGACACTGTAGGCATGTGTTTAACTTTATATATAATACATCATATATACACGCAAGTACACACAGACATCCACTCATATATACACATATTTATAGAGAAATAGACACTGTAGGAATGAGTTTATATACAATACATCATATATACATGCAAGTACACACAGATATGCACTCATATATACACATAATACAAAGAAATGGGAACTAAGGGCATGCATTTATATATAGTACATCATATATAAGCATATGAACACTATAAAAATCTGTTGACACAAAAATACATGCAGACACATATATAGAGATCTGCACACTAAAATTATACATGCATGCACAAATATAAAGAGAAATAGATACAACATGCATTCATGCATATATAATATGTACATATACATGCATACACAAGTATAAAGAAAAATAGATACAACATGCATTCATGCATATATAATATGTACATATATAGTCCCTATATACACACATTCACATATAGACAGATATGTTAGATACAAGAGACATCAATGCCTTTGATCCACTACATGCCCAAATCATTCAACTGCATTGGGTACACCCAACTAAATTCAAGGAAAACATGCGTTCAGATATTGGATCCAAAGGATTCCAATTCTAGGGTATTTATTTAAGTCAAAAGACTAAAGAAAACAATCACTTGATCGATCCAGAGCATACCCAGCTCGAATTAAGAGCAGCAGATACATAAATGCTAGATTCTCTACATACCCAAGAAAAGTCCAACTACAATTTCGACGGGATTTAACTCTTTAAACAATATAAGAAATCTTCACATCCTCAATTCCATTTTTTCTTAATGGCTCTACTGGCCAGCCCATCCCTCAACATTCATTCTTAACAGATGAAGACTTAAACCCCGTCAAAAGCATCAAATACCCATGAATCTCTTAACAGCAAGCAGAAGGAAATTAACTCATTTATTTATCCTTTGAAAGAACCCATCAATTGGGGTTTGAAATCAAGAAACATAAACTAGTTCTAAATTTTCACTCCAGACCCAAATTAACAAACAAATCAAAACTGAATTCAGTAAAATTAAAAAGATCTGCTCTATATGAGAATAGCTTACGCTTTTCTGTAGAAGGCCTTGCATTCCTATCCTGTACTTTTTTAAGCAAACTCTCGTCTCTCTTGTTCTGGGAAAATGGCCTATGCCCCTTATCAACCCTTTCTTCCTCGTTGATCAGGGATTACCTGCTTTGGCTGTGGCTGAAAATGGTGGAAGCGCTCATTTCTAGGGTTTGCAAATTTAAAAGAAACTATTTCGAAACCCATATAAGAATTTGTGAAGCAACTCCAACATTTACTGTGAATTCTCCGTACCATTGTCGCAGAGTAAAATAAGAACTATGCTTTGGTCCAGCACTGGCCTTGTACTGTCGCCATTCGCTGTGCCGCCTTGCCCTAAATCAACCCCACTCCCACAATATAAAATACACGTCAAAACACAAAATCTCATGTCACTGTTACTAAGCCGTGTTTCTCTTAATCGTATTCAAAATCACTTCAAGCTAAACTAAACCCAACATATAGATGCACTCTAATGAAACCACGACAAGTGACTTACCTCAAGGTTCTACAGAAATGGCATTCCACGGCTGAGCCCTAGTTGCAGAAGTAGATTGATAGAGCAGAATGAGGGAAAGTTGCTCTGAGTGATCCAAATGCTCAGAATATTGACGTACTGATAGGTTTGAAGTAAGCTAAACATGGCACATAGGTTTGACCCATGTCAAATTTGTCACAAAAATAGATAAAAAAGACTCAACCTGTGGGATTCTAAGAAGTTAAAGCATTATAAAACGTGGAATTTTGATTAATATTCTGCAACAAAGCCAGGCATAAATCTTGAACCTCCCTGTGGCCGCTCGAAACAAAAATCCCAAATGGTTTCCTTTCCTGTTCCACTTAGAAAATGCGTGCCATCGTTCCCAACATGTGACCACCGTAACGATGCTTCGGTTTAAACGTCTCCTTTCAGATTATATTTAGCCATGGACGGAGAGGCTAATGGAGAAACGTACAACCCAACAAACTCGCCGCTTTCTGGTGTCGATAAATGCTATTCCGATTGGGCTAAAAAAATCCCGTCAAAACTTCAAATAAAATAGTCTACCGACTAATAAATAATATTTTATTAAGTTTATTAAGATAAAATATGTCTCTCTAGATTCTCTCAAAAAGCATCTTAACATCCAATACCAATCTTTCAATTTATTTAATCATATTTAAAAAATAGAGAAAATTTTATTTAATCATTTAAGATAGAGAAATTAACGTGCACATGATTTGAATTTGAGTTAATGCGCTTGATTTTGAATGAACTAAGCCCAAACAATACATTAATTAATGCCAAAGGATTTGTAAGTAGACAAATCTAAAATGGAAAAGTAACTTTTAAAAACATGTGCTCTTAAAGTCTTCACTACTGCCTCTCGATAGTATGGATCTCATTGGTAAATCTAATCTGATTTGTTCTTGTCAACAGTTGACAATGGCAACTATCAATTCATTAAAAGTTGGAAAAGTTAAAAAAGAATTTAAGTTGTATTAATAATTTGCCATTACATCTACTATGTATGGGAGATGGGGTAGGACCACAATAAGCACAATTAAAAAAATCAAAATCACTTTAATCATATTATGACTTTCATTCTTTCTAGCGTAGTGTCTATGGTCATAATGTTCATGCATGGTCTCGCTCATCCCTTCAATGCTAAGTTTCTCTTCAACACTACTTGAAATGCGTTCTTAGATGATCAAATAATAATAAATTCCCTTGTTTTATTTTATTAGTTTTTTCTATTAGGATTGTTTGTTAACTTTCCAAGAATGTGCAAATTAATTAAACAATGTGGATAGTGTTCTTATTGGTTGGGAGTTTTTTTCTGATGTACAATTAATCTAGATGACCATAATTTACTTCTTGTTATTAATTTTATAATTGTAACTTCTTAGCAACTTTATAATGTCTAAAACTCTACCTTAAATTTTAAGTGTGATTATTTTGATGCACTTTTTTTTAATCTAATATATTTTAAAAGACTTTATAACTAATATAAATACTTATTTATAAGATAAAATAAAAAATTACTTTAATGCATATCAATACTTTTAAGAATAATATTAAAATTGTTGAATAAAAAATTTATGCATCCTAAAATCTCATATGGAAGATCAAATTTTGAAAAAACTATTACACCCATTCAAACAAGATTTAGCAAATATTATATTCACATACATACTATTTTACCACCCACCTTTTCAAAATAATCAATATTATACTATTATTTTTTAAATCTATTAAAAATTATATAGAACATCATATTTATATTAATAATGCAAGCATGCTAACTAATGAGAACAACTATGTTGAGGTGTTTTCAAAAATTACTCAAAAAACTGACCAATCTAAAGTATAGACTCATTCTAGAAAACTTGGAATACGTGCATACCACCTAGTACAATAATAAATTGAATGTGTATAGAGAATTTCTTATGTAGAGAGGGTTTAATAAGAAACAAAAAATTTTAATGAGAGACACTAATATTTATGTAAAGACAATTAAATTAAACAAATTTAATCTTAAAACTAATTAAATCCACAATACTTTTGAAGTACATTTTTTCTTTATATGTAACTATTGACTTCAAAAAATTTATGGAGGCAATTCATAGTTTAAGTATTTAAGGTACAATTATTAAAAATTGAAACAACAAATAAACACTTACAACTCATTATTCATAAATAATGATAAAATATTTATAAGAGAAAAAGATTCAAGAACTTCCTATAATCATGGTAATTACTAGAACTCTTCAACAACAAACTGAAGATAACTAAACAGATTTGAAACTTGGATTATAATTGTTAAATTAGTTTGTTAAGTTCGTTGAATTTGTTTGAAGATATTGAAGATGAAGCGAATTCTAGAGATGAAATGGTGATCTCTTGTTTACTTCCACCACCCTCACCAAGGTATCATGTCCCTGCCATGCAAGGAGGAGAACGTGTGTGCCAGGTAAAACCCTCTCGCTTCACTTCTTTTGTATAACTCATTTTTTTTGTTGAATTCTCACGCATATATATGCATACGCTTAGGTGTATATTGTATTTATTGGTCGCAGGAGGTTGCAGATTTCTTCAACACTGTTCATCCCGACCGAAGGGGAATCCGCATTGCAGGATTATATGGAATGCCGGGCCAGGGGAAAACTACACTTGGAAAGACTCTTTGCAATCTTTCTTTGTTGAATTTTGATGGCAAAGTGTGCTATCTGGAATTTTGTATTGGTAATAAATTGGAGAGACAAAAACTTGCCCTGAAGCATCTTACTCATTGCAGGAAGTTGCAACTCGAATCGCTGACAATGGAGGACGAGGTGAGCAATTCCGAATATTTTCATTTTGTTTGGAATTTCTTCTTTCCTGATTGAATTTTCTTTGCACAAAAGTGTAACTATTCTGCATTTTCTAATATATTGTCCAGGTACAGAAAAAGTTGTATGAAAGAGTGAGGGGCCAAAGAGTATTATTGGTTCTGGACAATATCACTGAAGAGAGCATAGACGAAGTGAAATATTATCTTGGTGCAGACTTGGGAAAAAACAGCTGGGTCCTTTTGAGTGCACGAAGCGAAGATGTTCTAAAGAATCTCAATGTTAACTCAAAATCACGCATCAGCGTCCCAGACCTTAAAGAGGAAGAGGCTATAGCAATCTTTTTGGAAAGGACGTCTCCAGGAGAGTCAGCGTTAAAGCCAGGGGACAGAGAATTTGTTTTGGAGTGTGCAAAAAGATGTGTTCCGAGAGCTCGAACATTTCACCCGTTGGCGTTAAAAGCTTTTGGTGGCTACCTCTTCGGTAAATACGGTTCGGATTTGTCAAAATGGGCTGCTGAGATAGATGGGATGGTAGACAGAGCCGGTGATGATTTGGACGAAGTGTTCGCTGTGCTGGAGAAAGGTTTTGATTATATGGATCCAAAATGCCGTACCATATTTATGCTTCTCACTCTATACATGCCCAGTATGTCTCTCCTCAGAGTTAATGAGTGGCTTGCAATAACTTGCAAGGAAGAGATCAAGGCTATAGAGAAAGCAGTGAGTTGAATATTCACTTTTACACTATTTTCTTTGTGATTGTTATTTATTTTTTTAAATTGAAAATCCTTTGAACGCTTGATTTGTTGTCTGTGGGAGCAGATTAAGGATCTACGGCAGAAGGCTTTTATTGAAGAAATTGAACCTGAAATTCGCATCCACAATGTCTACATGGAGTTCGCTCTAAGCAAAGCAAGAAAGATGAAGAGATGGGCCCTCGTTACTTCAGAAGCTGAAGAAGGGTTGGTTTCAAAAAACGAAGCAGGGTTTGAATTGGCAAAGGTAGAGTATTGCCAGCATTTAGATCTTTCCAAGATTGGCGCTGAGTGCGTGAAAAATATATGGGCTCTTCAGATTGTAGATGGGAAGAAAGAGGTGAGCAACATTGGAATTAGCTTGATGAAATATTTAAGGAGCGACAGTCCACACAATTCTGAGTATCTCGTAGTCCTTGGAGGAATGGAAAATTTGCCATACCTGGCGTCGCTTCAGGTAGGAAAGGTACCGGACTTAAAAGTCTTGAATTTAAGCATCCTCAATGCCTTGCAATATCTTGAGATAGACATTAGTTACAGCGTTGAGCCCTTGGAGCTTGGAGATCTTACGGATTGTGTGTCTCTGAGAGAAGTTTATGTTCGCTGTCCATCCCTCTCGAAGTTCCCAGGGATAAATGGTTTGCCATATTTGGAGAAAGCGCAGTTTAAACGGTGTGATAAAGTGATCAGCGCCCCACTCGATTGTAGTAGATGCGTAGAGCTTCGAAGTGTTGTCTTCGAGCATTGCTCGAAGATGGCTCACATACCGCTGATCGTTGACTGTTCCAACCTATCCAAAATTGTTCTGAACAGATGCAATTTAGTAACAGAATATTCAGATGAAGACAAGTCAAGTGCTTTAGAGATAGCAGAGTTATGCATTTCATCAGAAGATGCTTCGGCGCCAAGGCATTCAGACTGTTGTGATGGATTTAAGAAACAGCCCTTGTGGAATATCGTGACATCCACTGATGTTGTGAGTTTGAAACGTCTTTCAAATTTGACTGTGCTCAAACTATACAAGTGTGATATAAGTGAAATAGCGGATGTTAGTTGTTGTAGCATGTTGGAGGATGTTTACTTTTTCACATTGAAATATTTAAAAAGCTTTCCCAACTTCTCTTCACTGAAGAACTTGAAGAAATTATGCTTATGTAATTGCAAGAGGGTTCGAGCTCCTCCCGATATCGGGCGTTGTGACGGTTTAAAGGTGTTTCATCTTCTCTACAACGATAAGATGGAAGAGTTTCCACAGATGAATGGCTGCCCGCTATTAGAGGAAATCAAACTGAGTTGGCACTCGGAGGTAGAGGCAGTGGATTCTCGTCGGGATGAAGATTGTGAATCTTGCTCGGATGAAGATGACGATCTTGATGACCTCCACAGCTATAAAGATGACGATCTCGATTACCAGAAAGATGAGATCTTCCCGAACGTAAATGGTGTATCTATGCCGGTAAAATTGAAAGAGTGGCAGTGGATGCAGGACAAGACAGTGCGGGTGCAGCAGTATTCTCGTGGGGGGAAGGAGTATTATAGTATCACAGCTCCGTGTGTATCATACGATGGAAGTGGAGCATGAGAGCAAGCCTTCTAATGGTGACACTCTCGTGCGAAGTTGTCATTTCCACGGCAAGAGCCATCTGCGCTTAAGGTTTTAATACCAACTTAAAATGCTTTACATACCGATAAAAATGGGCAGGATAATCTAAATGATTTTATTTAAACTTTTTAACATACAATGTTGTTTTTCTTATTCCAATAATCTTAGAAACCGGTAGACATAGGAAAAAGGATATATGTTTTAATTTTATATTTAAATAGTTTGTTTTAAAAAGAAATATATTGGTATAATCACATTTTCTTTTTTTCTTGTTTATTTGATTTATTATTTGCATAATTTATATTTAGTATATTTTAAATTTATATATAATTTTAAATTTTAAATTTAATAAAAAATAGTGGATAAATAAAGAGATTTAAAATTTGTATAGATATTTTAAATATATTTATTTAAATTTTTTTAAAGATATCAATTTATAAATTCAATAGATAAATATATTTAAATTATTTATATAAATTAGTTAAATATATAATTGTTTTACATTTAGAAGATCTATTAATATAAAATATAAAAAAATTAAAAATCAAAATGATAAAAATACAAATCAATTATTGTCATCATGCTTTTCAACTTTATAAAAAATAAAAATATGTTTTGAAGTTAGATAATGCTAAACATATATTTTTATATATTAAAATGTTATATATGAGAAGAATATATCTTTTATTTATAGAATCAAATATTTAAAAGTAATTTTTAAATTTGTATGTTCACTTTGAAATCAAGTATTTTTTTATGTAAGATAATTATTTAGAATTAATTATTTAATGTAAGATACTGCATTCTCATTTTGTTTTGGGAACTCATATGTAACATAATATTTCTATTATTTATAGTTGAAAAAAAGGTTTATAAATATATTTGATTATCTTGTTCGCACAAATGCAAATGTGGGAATTAAAACGTATGTTATATTTGTTGAAGATTAAGGCATGAATTATTTAACATATTTTTGTTGAGGGAAATGCATTTCATACTTAAGTTTTTATATAGAATTGTCTATAGTGTAATCAAATTAGGCATGTCTAAATTGGAAATGTTCGTGAAAAAGGTTTAAGCAATATCCAGTGAAGGATTTGCAAATCAATACTAGTCAATATATGTAGATTTGTCATAGTCAGTGTAGTATTTTTGGGAGTGCTTTTGAGGTCAAATTTATTTTATTATTGGAATAATGCATATATTAATATTAACAAATTTACATATACAAAAGAAGTCACTTTCAAGAAAAGACTCTTGAAAGGGAAGGATTCAGCAGAGCAAATCAACAAGAAACAACTACAAGTTGAAGAAGCTACATCTTGTTAATTACATTATAAAAGAAATTACTTTTCCCCAAGAGTATGAAGTACTTGCTCCTCTAGAATAATCTCCAAAAATGTGAGAAGAGAACTATTGTGGTTCTTAGCAAACATTTCCAATTGGGCTTGCACTTGAGCTATTTGTGACTGGAGCTTTGCATTGACGTTGAGTTTTTCTTTCAAGACTTCAACAAGTGTTGACTGCTGCAAAATAATGTTGGAGAATAAACCATGCATAATTACTTCCATTGGCAAGAAGTAATTAGAGAAGACTACTTTAGATTGAAGCTTTGAAATATACAAAAGAATACATTGACAAAAAGACTCTGAAACCACATTTTGAGACAAGTGCAACCCTATCAATGTTGATTTCCAACTTAATTTTCTATTAAATATAGCAGGGATAAGGGCCAAAGATGTTTGCCAAATTTCTTGGGCATACTTGCACATCCAGAAGGCATGTTTAATAGTTTCTAACTTGTGACAAAAAAGACATCTAGAGGAGTGGGTAGGGAGAAAGGTGAGACGTTCTCCACAACAATTTTATGGTTAATAATCTTCCATGTTAAAAACTAAGCTTTAGCTTTAGCATTGGATTTCCAAATAGTAAGGCTCAAACTAAACCATTTGGATTCAGACCAATTCACTCTCCATTTCAAATTCAACCTTTGTAGCATTTGGATTGTTGGAAGAAGCTTGTTGTAGATTACCTTTAGTGGGAAATTATCTAAATTAAAAATGGGAAGCCACCTCCAATCTTTAAAAGAATTGCATGAAATGGGGGTAGAAAGTTTCAACTAAAGCTCAAGAGGAACAACATCATGCACCTTATGAATGTCACTTATTAAAGCATTTGACATATTGAAGTCATGTTAGAGATGCAAGTCATTTTTCCAAGTTAATGATGAGAACTCTCAAATGTCTTTGAATTTGATGATACCTTTTTTGAATAAAATATTGCTATGAAAATGAGGATTAATAGCAAGAGGTTGCTCATGTAAGAAAATCAACCTATTCCACCAAATGGATGAAGTAGAGAAGCTCAACCCATGGTTGACGTTTTGTCCTTTCCATTCTTGAGAAAGGGAGACACTTTTTTCCATGCTCTCCATATACTTAGAAATTATCTAGAAGCTTGAGGTTTAAAGTATTTTGACATAAGTATTTTGTCTTTCCACCCAACCTTTTGCCAAAAATCGATGGCTTTACTTGTAGCTATTTTGTGTCTAATAAGAGACTTCAATGGTGCTGCTCCATTAAAAGATCTAGTAATCCATTTGGCAATGAGGCAGATCTCCTGTGTAAGGGGATCAATCACTCCTAAACCCCCTTTATTTCATGTTGAATATAGTACAACCATGAAGCAATTGGTTGACCTTGTTTATTATTTCATTTTCCCTAAAAGAAACCTTTTAATTAATTGAGTTAGTTGGTTATAGTTTCATTCTGAAGGAAGCCAACATAATGAAATGTAAACATGACTAGCTATAAGGATTTTGTTTGCAATTTGTATGCACCCGACCATAGAGAGAAACTTATGTGACTACAAATCAAGCTTGATTTTTAATTTGTGAATGAACCAATTCCACATTTTAGATAAAGGGACTCCTATCCCAAAGGCGATGTCGAGGTATCCTAAATTAACTCCATGACTATTGAGTTTCCATTGTGGGGGTATCCAAGGAGGTGGTTGATGATGCAGAGTAGGGAGGCAAGATGATTTCCATCATAGATTAAAAGGATTCAAACACCAACTTCCTCTCCAAACCTCTTTCTTCTTGTATTTCCACCAACTCACCTAGTATTCCTTGTAGCCATCTAAGTCATGGTTTTTGTGTGCATTTCTCTCATAACTCCTCTAACTCACAAAAAAATTAGGTCTTAAAACACCCTTATACCCAACCTAAACATATCTCAAAAATACATATGAGTTCTATGGACCAACCTCTCCAAAAAATGGACTGTTCACTATTCTAGTAGGCCAATTATGCCACTTTTACAAAGGAACCCTCCTTTAAAATTGCTTCCAAGATAAAATACCTATGGGAAGTCAATTACCAGCCACCAAAATCACAAAATCCATGATCTTCACTTACAGAATGGCCTCTAAGACCCCCTAACCAGAAAACCCTCAGTTTGGGCCTATTTTGTAGAGGTTTATTGAAAAAAACTACTCTAGACTTGTATATTACCAACCAAGACCTCAAAAACATTTTATTAGGTCTGCACATGCTTAAAATATCCTCATAAATTGCTTCCCTATAGGTTTTTAAACTTTTCCACCTTAAATCACTCAATTTCACCAAACAATGCACAAATTACTACCTAGGGCATCTAATGCAAACACTTAACTCACCACCTCTACTCACAAAACCATTCAAAACCCCTACTACTACCATTTGAGATCCATTCCACCAAGAAAAAGTGAGAAAAATAGGTGGAATGAATCATTTTCCCATTTCAAGTCTTCAAAACCCTTGAAATTTGAAGTTTAGACTTGTGTATAGAAGATGAGCAATAAAACACTTATACTCTTATGAAATTATGCCACACCCATTGAAAAATGGAGTTAATACATAATTATAACCAAGACACAAAGCCTTCAAGCCAACATGGCTCTGTATGGACCTATACAAGCTTGGAACAATGGATTTGTCAGTTTAAAGCACATAATTGTAATGAAATTAGGGAACTTGTATTGATTTTTCTTTCTCAAAACCATCAACCAACCTTCCATTCAAGTTCCTCAAGTATTTATAACCTATAACCAACTAAAAAACCATCAAAATTGACTTTTGAACTACAAGTAACTATTGGAATCCCACCATTGTGCATTTTTTGCATTTTTACATATTTTCTTGCTTGAGAACTTTGCAAATTAAGCTTGCCAACCTCCTACTGACCACTAAAATGATTCATTACATAATAAATTTGTCTAATAGGACCTTATTTACCAAAAACCAAGACTCAATACACTAAAATCTATCAAAGACCCTTAATTACAAATTCTTGCTTTGGTGTCCCTGCACCATACAACCGACCTTGAAACCTTTTCAAGTCTCTTGGAAATGAAATTGTAGGTTGCCCAAATTTTTCTAATCCATCTCCTTGATCTTTAGATGTTATTTTCTATTTCCTTTGGATCAAATACTACTGAATTGTATCACCCCTTGTGTTCTCAAATTGCTTACCACCTAGTTTTTTTTCTTTTGCACAAATTGTCCTGATAAGTGCCTTCTGACTTTCTCTTCACTTGTGATTGATATTGTACTTTCTTTGACATCTAAAAACACACCTTTTATAGTTTTTTTTGAACTACTTCCTCCTTACCTCTAGTTACACACTTGAATCTACCCACCGATCCTTGAATCACTTTATCTTTTCTTTGCATCTTTATGATCATATTCCTTATCTTAGTAATCTTTGTCTTGGAAAACTTCCATACCTATGTTTTGACAGTACTTGACCACCCCTCTACTTCATTAGCAACTAAAGGAAGAAAAACTTCCCCAACCACAATCCCATCATACCTTTTAAACTAATTTTTAGTCTTTTCAAGGAATTCATCCTTGACCTTCTCTGTCTTAGACTTGGTCACCACCCCGTCATCTTCCTTGCTCTTCATCTTTGGATCACTCTTCCAATATGTTGTCTTAGTATCTTTAAGCCTTGAAGTGGATACAAATCCCTTAGACTTCTCTTCCTTTGTCTTCACAAACTCCTGGTTACCAAACACTATCACCTTTTCTACCTTTGACTGATCCTCAACACCTCCTTGCAATGGAGTTAGTGTAAAACCATTCTCGTCATGATTAATCTGATAACTATTATTTATATAGTCATATATGGCATGTGTGTCATATTTCCATGGTCTCCTGAGCAAAATATGGCAATGATTCATTGGTACAAAATCACAAACAACTTGATCCTTATAACTTCCAATATTGAATTCAATCAAGGCTCGTTCACTAATCAAGATGGACTGGTTATCATTTAACCATGATATCTTATATGGATTTTCATGAGGAAAATTTGGTAACTTCAACTTATCTATCATATCATTAGAGACCATATTCTCAATGCTACTTGAATCTATGACTACCCTGCATAACTTATCCTTGCATTTTCATGTAGTTATGAATAGAGCTCTCCTTTGCATTGGTTCTTTCTCCTTTGCTACCTTGAGGAGTTATCTTCTAACCATAAAAGAGTCCCAAACTTTTGGAGCAACAACTACATTTGCAGAATTTGAACTTTCACATTCATATTCTTGCACTACTTGAGCCCTTCTTTCACTTCTCCTTTCACATCCACTTGATGAAGAACCAAACTTTTCAGGGAAATTGTATGTTGGATGCCCAAATTCATTACAATTGTAGCACCTACCAAAAAACATATTTGAATTCCTACGTCCACCAAATCTACCTCTAGTGCCTCTAAATTCACCACATTGATCAACAAATTGTCCTTGTTCTTTATGTACATCTCCTTGGCTTTCACTTGATGATCTTGAAGAAGAAAATGTACATTTGCCCCTTTAAGTGCTGCCTCTTCCTCTACTTGTCTTTTCTTTCCTTCTTTTCACCTTTTCTTCTTCCCTTATAGCCATTTGGTAACATTCTTCAATTCTCCTTGGATTGTGCAAGCTCAATTTATCCTGGATGTTAAATCTTAGTCCACTAAGGTACTTGGCCACTTTTTCAACATCATCAACCATATGTTTTACTCTTATTCTCAACTTATAAAACTCATTATTGTATGTTTTCACATCCATTTCCTTTTGCTTTAAATCTTGAACCTTTTTAGACATTTGAATAGCATAATTACTTGGAAAAAATTTACCTTTTAACTTGGCTACCATTCTATCCCATGAAGTTATTTTAGACTTACCTTTTCTTCTCCTTTTAGCTTGTTCATAGTCCCACCAAACTAATGCATGCCCCTTCAATTTAGTCTTTTCTATCTTCACCTTCTCTTCATCAATTACATCCTCACATTCAAAGAAGTTATCTAATGTTGCAATCCAATCTAACAATGCTTCCTCATCAAGAGTACCATCACACATAGGAAAATAAACTTTTACCTTGTGTTTGTTTCCTTTTACATCCTTTAGTAGCCTTTCCATTCTTTGGTCTTTAGGGTCCAACTTTTGATCTACATCATCATACTGTTCATCTTCTTCTTCTTCAATGTCACTTTCATCACCCACAATCATTCCTCTTTTTTATCTTGTTTCAACACTCTCCAATCTTGCAACCAACCTATTTTGCAATTCCTTCAAATTATTGATCTCCCTCCTAGTCTTCTCTTCCATCTCTTGCATTTTGCTAACCATATTATTCCCCTTTGGAGGCATCTTGACACATTGTCTTTTCAACTTCCAAGTTTCCTTTCTTCAATCAATAACCTTCAACACTCAAAAGATCTATTCCCTGTGCTCTGATACCAATTGATGCAGAGTAGGGAGGCAAGATGATTTCTATCACATATTAAATGGATTCGAACACTAACTTCCTCTCCAAATCTCTTTCTTGTTATATTTCAACCAACTCACCTAGTATTCCTTATAGCCATCCAAGTCATGGTTTTTTGTGCACATTTCTCTCATAACTACTCTAACTCACAAAAAAATATAGGTATTCAAACACCCTTTTCCACCAAGCTAAACATATCTCAAAAACACCTGACTCCTTTGGCCCAATCTCTCCAAAAAATGGACTGTTCGTTGTCCTAGTAGGCCAATTGGGCCACTTTTACAAAGGAAACCTCCTTTAAAATTGCTTCCAAGCCAAAATACTTGTGGCTAGTCAATCACTAGCCACCAAAATCATGAAATCCATGATCTTCACTCAAGGAATGGCCTCCAAGACCCCCTAACTAGCAAACCCTCACTTTTGGCCTATTTTGTAGGGGTTTATTGAAAAAAACTATTCTAGACTTCTATATTACCAACCAAGACCTAAAACACCTTTGATTAGGTCTACACATGCTTAAAAGATCCTCACAAATTGCTACCCTATAGGTTTTCACACTTTTCCCACCTTAAACCACTCAATTTCACCAAATAATGCACAAATTTCCACCTAGATCATCTCACCTAAACACTTAACTCACCACCCCTACTCAAAAAACCATTCAAGAACCTACTCCTACCATTTGAGACCCATTCCACTGAGAAAAAATGAGAAAAATAGGTGGAATGTGTCATTTTCCCATTTCAAGTCTTCAAAACCTTTGAAATTTGAAGTTCAAACTAGATGCAAAATAGAGTTAATACATAGTTCTAACCAAAAAACAAAGCCTTCAAGCCAATATGGCTTTGTACAAACTCGTACAAGCCTAGAACAATAAATTTTTCAGTTAAAAACACAGAATTGTAATGAAATCAGGGAACTTTTATTGATTTTTCTTTCACAGAACCATCAACCAACCTTCCATTCAAGTTCCTCAAGTATTTATAACCTATAAGCAGCTAAGAAACCATCAAAACTAACTTTTGAACTACAAGTGACTGTTGGAATCCCACCATTGTGCATTTTTTTTTTTCATTTTTGCATCTTTTCTTGCTTGTCAGCTTTGCAAGATTTTGCAATTTTTGCAAACTAAGCTCCCCAACCTCCCAATGACCACTAAAATGACTAATTACATCATGAAATGGTCTAATAAGACCTTATTTACCAAAAACCACTCAACACACTAAAATTTATCAAAGAACCTTAATTACAAATTCTTGCTTTGGTGCCCCTACACTACTTGATCAGATGAAGTTATCCATGATTCAGTTTTATTTTGAGGTCACATTTGAAAGCTAAGTTCATGATTAGTCTTTAGTTTCAAGTTTTGGAAAGATGGTTGATTATTATCTGTAAATAAAATTTAATTAAATTGATATACATGAATATTGAATTTTAATATTTATTTAAATTATTACAACACATATTTTTCATTACATTTATTTCAATTTATCTATTTTATTTTTATTTGAAGAATTATGTTTTTATAATATTTTTTTTTTTTTTTTTTTTTTTTTTTATATCTAAATTTTGATTCTATTTTTGGAAAAGATACCATTCTTTATTTCAATTTTGTTTGTTTTAATTGTAAAAGGTGGTAAATATTATATATTTATATACAAATTGTTAATAGTTCTATTTCTAGCTATTACAAGTATTGATATCCTAAATACATTGCTTTTAGTTTTTTTTGGACTAATATTTGTTAGCATAATTTAGATATATCTTTTAATTGAAATATGTATAAATTATGTAGTGATGGAAAAAGTATCCCATTTTCCTTAGTTTTGAAATAATTAATGTAAAAATGAGCTAATGTTGCCTTGATTTAGTGTTGTAATGTGTTTTACACATTCACATTAAGTTTATGACCCTTTTTACTAAAATGGAATTAATGGTGCCTTATTTAGGGTGTTGTAAAGTTTATCTTTACACTTTCACACTAATCTAGGGATTTATTAATTAATTGAGGGATTTATTAATTAATTGAGATTAATTAAGGTTAATTGGCCCCTTTAATTCAAATCCAAGCCTAATTAATCACATATTCTAAGGGATAAAACTAGACACTCTTAAATGATGTTACACAACACTTAATTTTACAAAGTATGTGTCCTAGGTTAGTGACCTAAGACCCATTCACCACTTAGTGAATGGGTCCTCACTAGGTCCTAGGATCCTATTTTTACATAACATTTCATATTTCTTGAAGTGTGTCCTATAGGAGATGATAGCTCCTCAAGATCCTCAACCTGCAAAAACAACCACCCTCATAGATACATGAGAGAAGCAAAACACTATTCTACCAAATATCAAGATGATATTTAAAAAATGAGATGAGATGCTAAAATACATAGTATACAATCCTTTTAAAGGTGTGAGAAATTAGACGGGTGAAAAACTACCTGATATAGGAAAATAACTGCCTAAGTAATTATCTTGAATGTATTTAATTGCTTCTGGATTTGATTGTGTGTGATTTTTTCCAATCAAGATTTCGGATCACACTCTATGATCCATCATCAGGATGTAGAAGAGAGCATGACGAGTAAAAACTACCCAATTTTTTTTACTCCTCATGCTCTCTTTTGGATCCTGATGATGGATCACAGAGTGTGATCTGAAACGTTGATGGAAAAACTTACACACAATCAAATCCAGAATCAATTAAATACATTCATGATGGATTGTGGAAATCTCATATCTCTGAATTATCCTAAAGTTAAAACTTAACACTAACACCCCCCCTTAAGTGCAAACTTAGGGAGATTATTATGCAAAATCAAATGCAAGATGGGTCCTAGCTACAAGGCCATGTTAGGTACCCATGCACAATTTCTATGCAATGTAATCTCTCACAACTAGAGAAAAGGAGAAAAACCTTGTGGGAGAAAACTCCTCTCCAAAAGAGAGAGAAAAAGCTAAAAAAGAGCTAAAAAAGTGAAAAGAGGACTTCACAAGATCCCCCAAGGACAACTCCCATAATTGATCTTAGAAAAATACAAAAGGAAAGAGACTATGTAGCCCCCCATAGAAAAGTGTAGAAATTATGAAGATCCCCCCATGGCGAAGAAACTCTTGTGTTGATCCTGGAAGTTTGAAGAATATCCCATGTCTACAAACAACATGCCTCCCTTTAGCTTGAAACAACCACTAATGCAAGAGAAATTCCAACTATGAAACAAGAGAAGGGAGAGGAAGAATTAACATGAAAGATGCCTCTGAAAATTGTCCTGGTGCCTCCATGTAACCAAATGTCACATCATGATTAGGTGCAACCTCAATTGAAGAAGGTGGATCAACAAGACCATGTGGAAAATCTAAAGCAACAATCTCCAAAGACATAGATGTTGTGATATTAGTGTAGATAGTGTCATAAAATGGAAGGAATATACCCTCAAATGCATCATCCAAATTAGAAATGTGAGATTCACAAAACAAATTTGCAAGACCTATCAAGTGACTATCCCACAAAGAATGATCTAAAGGATAAAAAATATCCTTCTGTGTTGAAGAACCAACCTCTAAAATAGCAAGAGATGAACCAACGTTAATCTGAAGAACTCCAAAGTTCAAATAACCAATCTCTCCTGAGGAATTTCTATCAACACTAGCAAGAGGGGTGTGAGGCTCATAATCATCATCATCAAAAAATGAGAAAATGCATAGAGATGAGACTTATGATCAGCTTCGCCAAAAATAAGTAATTATCTAGTATCATCCTCTCTAATGAAAAAATAATTTGTTGTGTTCAAAGTCTATAGTCTTAGGTACCTCACCATGAGTAATATGTTAGATGGAAAGTAGATTTGTGTGTAAATTAGGAATACATAGTACATCGAGCTAAAACAACCATCACCAATATCAACATGGCCTATCCTTGCAACATCCAAAAACTTACTATCTCCCAAGAAAATCTTAGAAGTATTAGGAGGATGAAGACCCAAAAAAGGATAGGGAGTAAAACCCATGTAATGAGATGCTCCTAAATGCAATAAGCATCTATCATGACCATAATGAACTGTAGAAGTTACCAATGCATGTCCTTTTAGTCTATCTTCTTTACCTTTCATTCCATTTTCAAATCATGTATTCCCTAACTATGTAGGTTTGGATGAAGGTAAAGGTGATGCAGATGGGGAGGCAGTAGAAGGAGTCACAAATGAGGGTAGTGGAATATTTTTCTTTTGAAGCATATGTGAAATCTCATCAATCTTCTTCATATAACAGTGGTGTTCATCATGACCATCCTCCTTGCAATACACACAACTAAACTTCTCCTTCTTGGGTTTATCCTCTTTCAAAGATGTGGAGGAATCATTAGGATCTATCCTACCCTTAGATTTCTTATTCCCTTTGCTCTAAGATGCTTGTGCAACTAATGCATGATTCATAGAGATCCCCTCTAACTAGGAAAGTTTGGTTTGCTCCCTCATCAAACTATCATAGAATGTATCAAAAGAAGGCATTTTGAATGCATTGCCCCAAGAATCCATGGTGGAGTAGAAAGTAAAAGGAAAAAATACAAATGGACCTCTTAGCTTAGAAAAATTAAAAAAATGGACTCCTTATTAGTTTTATCCTTTCCACATCCTACCAATTGTGACCTCATAGATTTAAACTTTACTAAGAAATCATCAATGAAAGGAAATGCATTAGGGGAAAGAGAAGTGAATTTTTCCTCTAGTTGCAAAGCACAAAACTCATTGATCTAATCACACATGTTTTCAAACTCATCCCATGCCTCCTTGGGTGTATTACACTCAATAATGGAAGCAAGACTATTAGAAACATGCAAAGCTATCAGACCCATAACTTCAGCACACTTGTTTTTGTGAGAAAATGTTTCATACTTGTTGGTAAAAGTGGGTTGTTTTTCATTCATTTTGGACCACAAACCCTTAGATTGGAGCAACCTATGCATTTTAATCTTCCTGGTATGATAATTATGGGGGTTAAAAGTTAAACTAAATCAGGAGTAGCCTTGACAATAATTTACACCAAAAGTAATAAAAATACACCAAACTAATATTTAAACCTCCAAAATAGCTGATGAAGCCTCTTGAAATTAAATTTCACCTTTCCAAAATACTTTAGGAAGCAATAATGAAAAATAGGGCTAATTATGTAATTGAATATAAAAAAATTTGAGCAAAAAATTGCACACCTTACTAGGCATTTTATCATGAGTTCCTGCACCAAATCACCAAGCCAAATCTCCAAATCAACTCACCAAGCACACAAGCCACCAAACAGAGTAGACAAGCACCTAATGATAGGTTGTCGTGAGGTTTTATTGCTTTCATTGAAAATGCATCAATTATATTGATCGGATAGTGTTTGAAGGTTGTATGCAATAGGGGACATCTTAGCTAACTCTCCTAGGTTTTCGAAATTCTTGAAATAGTTGTAAACAAAAGTTTTGCTAAAAAGCATTAAAACTAGAAAACGTAAAGTTGTTTTAAGCTAGAAAGCATGAAATTGGGGTAGCTCCCCTGTAGTTGATGTTGGTGGGGAGGAATCCTATTTTTAGGTAGGTGAATATCTCATGGTACCAAGGATCATCGAGACCAACAATTTCTCACACGAACTCAAAATATGGTACCTCGAACGCTGGTACAATAAGCTACTTTGCTAGGAATTCATGTTTATGGGTGTTGCATGGGATATCTAGCAATCATCTGATTGTTTCCATGGCATCAACTACTCTATTGTTTACCCTCTGTATTTGCTCAAATGTTATGTCAATGAAGAACTCCTTGAGATCCTCCACTAGTTTCTTGTACGAGGTAAGGTTTTCATCATTTGCTTGATATTCATCATTCACCTGATTGATAATTAGCTATGAGTCCCCATAAACCTTAAGTGCCATGATTTTCCACTATACTACTATCTCAAGTTCAATGACAAGGGCCTCGTACTCGATAATATTGTTGGTGCATGGGAAAGATAACCTATATGATTTAGGAATACAATCCCCTTGAAGTGTGATGAAGAGGAATCCTCCTCCTAATCCATGTTGTGTGTATGATCCATCAAAATATACCTTCCAATGATCTGTTGCACTTAGATTGAAGATTGACTCATCTAGAAACTCTAATACCAATGGGTTCTCAAAATACATAGGTGCTTTGGCCAGTTGATCTACAATTACCTATTCCTTGATGACTTTCTGTTCTACCTACTCAATGCCATATTCTATTAAGATCATGAACCACTTAGCCATTCACCTTGTGAGCGTCGCTTTAGAAAGTAGATACTTAAGGGGATCTATCTTGGCGATGAGTTTTATCTGATGAGCCAACATGTAGTGCTTGAATTTTTGCAAGGCAAACACTACTGCTTGACAATATTTGTCAATGAATGTGTAATTTAGATCATGTCCCACCAAGGTCCTACTAATATAGTTGAACTATAGATTTTTGGGTCTAAGTACTTCTCTTGCACTCTTAATATTTTTCAGCTAAAAGGAAAGAGATAGAACTCAAAGATCTAGGGGGTTCATGCAAATTAGGATGTGTATGATGGAATGAAGACTAAATGGAATGATATACATGAAATTAAGCTAAGAAATTGAGTGATTAAACATGTAAAACTAATGAAATATGACTTATTTGAAAAGAAATTGTGTATTACAATAATGAATTGAAAGAATGAAATATGAAAAATAGGAAGAGATGGGTAAAATCATAGTACGCCTAGGCAAACTATGATGAGTCTGGAATGTCTAGAATATTGACTGATTAGAGATGGGTAAAATCAAAGTACACCTGGGAAAACTGTGATGAATCTAGAATGTTTGGAATGCTGATTGATGATGTCTCTCAAGCCAAATAGGACTCATTCCCCATCTATGGCAAATTAGTCCATGTTCTAATGAATTCTTTCAGAAACAAGGTTCTGATTACTAAGAACTAATTTATGAGAAAAACACTTTTTCAGGCCCACAAATGGGACTAATTCGCCATGCTTGGTGAATTAGTCCTCCTTCAGGGATATAAAAAAGTCAAAGGTTGAATCTGTAGCTTCAAATATGCAATTCCACCTTCTATAGGTGTTTGCTTTAGAAATTGTTTAGAACGAGTTTGAAAATGACTTTTCCTTTCTATTTTGACTTGAATGAAGAGGAGAAGACTTGAATGACTTGGAAATGCAATATTTAATGATTCTTAAGCTTCCAAGAGATCTAACTATACATACAGACAACACAAGAACATAAATTGTTGACTTTTAAGGCACGGGGGTTTGCCTTGGTCAAACCCCTTTTAGGTAATTAAACCAAATTGATGAAATAAATTAATGAAACATGCAACAAATGGAATAATTTACCTTGCAATGATGATTGATCCTGGATGTGTGTAGCAATACATATAAAATTGACCCTTGAGTGCTTTAGAATGCTAACTTGAAGACTTCTAATGGAGAAACCCTAAGTTGCTTGACTTGAATGAGATAATAGATGATGAATGAAGGATAGGAGATGTAATAATGAGTTAAGATATGTAAAATGAGGATAAAAATACTTATTTATAGAAAAAAATTCCTTAGTATCCCAATTATACCTCATCACATTTTGACACGAAGTGAAAATAAACTTTAAATTTCACTTTTTCCTGCTCAAAGGTAAAAATAGGGGCCAGATAGGAGTCATTTGCCACACATGGTGAATGGGTCCCACCTGGATGGGACTGATTTTCCATGCATGGTGAATGGGTTCCATATGATCCATTCTAATACTTAAGATGCTAGGGGATGAGTAAATAAGGTTTAAATTGTAACTTTGACAGGTATTTGATCAATTTAAGCCTCAAGATGCACACTATGGGTTAAAATAAGTTTATTAATGATTAAATATAAAATTCAATTAGGGCTTGGGACACATAAATCAATGTGAAAGTGTAATTAAATACACTTTACAACACTAAAATGAGGTCCACATAGCCTAGGAAGGTACACAAATCAATGTGAATGTGCAAGACACATTACAACATTAATTTAACATTAAATTTACTTTGCAAGCCTTCTATATTGATGTGATGATGCATTTAAATATGTTTTATAATGTTGAATTAAGGGAAAATAGGTTCATTAAGCATAGAAAATCATGAAGATCCTTTATAAGACTCTACAACACCTTTACAAGACATTAATAAACACATTTTCTTTAGTGTGCAAGGGTCCAAGACCTAGTGTGGATGCATAAAATGCCTCACAACACCTAAATCAAGGCCTCATTAAGTCCATTT
>VDFB02380979.1:13121-27816 GCA_007258455.2 Sequoia sempervirens | reverse complement strand
GAGTGTGCCAGTTAAGCCCGGCCGGAGGACACTGACATAGTACGTAATGGATTGGGACGTGGGCAGAGAATGGATAGGCGAGAGCTGCTCCAAGGTTCAGGTGTACCATCCCTCCTTACCCAAAGATTGCGATTGATTGAAACAAAATTTTCATGTCCATTTTAGTAGCTTTCCCCTTATTGAATTGGTCGTGAGCTCTACCTCTACCTTTACAACCAGCCGCTTATTGGCTTAACTCATTTGCAGAGATAAAGTTGGGATCCAAATTTCTTCATACTATTTCTGGGCAGTAACAATTGCTTTTCTGTGCTACTTCATACATCTCCCGTCAGCCTTGGAAGCCAAGAATAGTTGTACAGGCATTGCTAATGGACTGCTATCAAGATGAGGCCAGAAAGGCCAAGGAAATTGCAGAGAAAAAATTTGAAGCCCAGGATTTGGAAGGTGCCAGGAAGATGGCATTGAAAGCTCAGAATATATATCCTCTTCTTGAAGGCCTCACTCAATTCATAGCAGTTCTGAATGTCCACCTGGCTGCTGCTCCTGGCCAAAAACCCAAGGGATTGGTTGATTATTACAAGGTTTTGGATGTGGATACTCATGCCCAAGTCTCTGTAATCAGGAAACAGTATAGGAAATTGGCTTTGTTGCTGCACCCTGATAAGAACTGTGGTGTAGGAGCTGAGCGAGCATTTAAGCTGGTTGCAGAAGCTTGGACAGTTCTTTCTGATGAAACTAGAAAGGCTCAGTATGATAAGATGAGAAGTGGATTGCGAAGGCCTTTCAGGGGTAATGTCCATGGCTATTGGCCATCCAGTAACGAGTCTCAGAAAGAAAGCCAGAGATGCTCAGGCCAGAGTGTTTATGTTGCTGCCTCTGCAGAGGCCACTGCAAGGTTTGTGCAACAAATCTTTGACAAATTGGAGAAGGATTTTGAGCAGAGGCCTAATCAGGGCTTTGGTATGGCGTCCGGTGCTGGTAACAAAAGAAAAAACAATGGTACTGATGATGACAGCGACGACGATGATTGTGTTATTCTGGAAGATGGTTTTGGCAGGGAGAGTGATAGGGCAGACGCCTATCAGGGCAATTCATGTACAATCTTGAGTACAAAGCTGAAGGGGATGGTCGCAGTTGGTCTGCCCCTGTATCCTGATCAAGTTAATCCCCGCAAAATTCGCGGGGAGGAGAACAGGGGGAAAACTAACAACGCTAATAGCGTAAGAAGAAAAGCTAAGAGAGATATAAAGGAGAAGATGATGGCTGTGCCAGATGCAGATTTTTATGATTTTGATGGAGACAGAGCAGAAGAGTCATTTGAGGTAGACCAGATTTGGGCTGCATATGATGATGAGGATGGAATGCCTCGGTTTTATGCTCGGATACGGAAGATTTGTTCCTTTTATCCATTTAAGGTGCAGATAACTTGGCTTGACTCAATGCTCAATAACGAGCCCGCTCTTATTAAATGGCACAAAGCAGGGTTTTATAAGGGGTGTGGAGATTTCAAGTTTCTAAATGCTATTACTATCAAAAGCGTCAATGTTTTCTCTCACATTGTGAGGTGGGAGAGATCCAAGGGAAGGGTTAAAATTATGCCAAGAAGGGGAGATGTTTGGGCTCTGTATAGGGACTGGTCCCCGGATTGGGATGCATCCACTCCTGAGGAAATCAGGCATAAATATCTCCTTGTAGAGATTCTCAACGATTCTGTAAATGAGGTTGGGATCGATGTTGTTCCTCTTGTGAAGGTGGGGAAATACAAGACTCTGTTCCAAAGGATGGAGATTGAAAGTGTTACAGAGAAAAACATGCTGAGATTCTCACATAAGGTGCCAGCACACAGACTTAAAGGGAATGATGCTCTGAATATACCAAGAGATTGTTGGGAGCTTGACCCAGCAGCACTTCCAGCAGATATGGTTCAGGAGGGTGCACCACAAACTGGTAATGGCTAATTATTACATTAGTACAGTTCAAATGGGGAATGTTGTGCATGGTCCTTGAGCAATTTGGTTTTGCATGTTTCTTTTTGTCTTAATGTAATTAGAATGAGAATCACTATCCACAAGATGGCTTATGGTGGAAGCTTATGTATTGGAAATTCTATGAAATCGGCCTATACTAGCAAACTAGGTTGCTGTTTTGAATTACACCTTTTTGACACAAGAATCCAACATGAAACATCTCTGTGTTTTGTTATATTGAACAGCTCTGAAATGGGTGATTGTTTTGTTATATTGAACAGCTCTGAAAATGGGTGAAAGTAGTTAAGATAAGGAATCCTTTTAGGAGACCCTAGAGGTTATGCCTTTTGAATTTTAGAATAATATTGTAATTCAATCAAACTGGCCAAGGTGGAGGGACTAGAAATTATTTTTAGACACACACTTCTATAAATATTTTCCTAGAGCAAAGGCTATAATTAACTCTTCCCTCACTTGCCTATGATTTAGAAGCTAAATGAGCATTGGCGTCTTAGCCTTTTTATCCATGTTTGGAGTAAGATATTTTAGATAGTTTAGAAAGCTAGTGTGGAATCTAAGCTTGCCTCGTTTGATTCATGTATTCTTTATCAAGGCTTTCTTAGCAAACTCTTTATTCACATAGTAGTTCTAATCTTAAGTGTTTCAATTTTTTTAAAAAAATTGAGACTCTCAAACATCTTTTTGGGTTTTATTCTAGGGCTTAATTAGCCTCGTCATGGATTCATGGCT
The DNA here is from genome assembly GCA_007258455.2 of Sequoia sempervirens. NCBI lineage: Eukaryota > Viridiplantae > Streptophyta > Pinopsida > Cupressales > Cupressaceae > Sequoia > Sequoia sempervirens. The sequence continues at coordinate 25,099 of VDFB02380979.1, read as the reverse complement.
TCTTCAAGCCCTTTCAAGTATATTTTTCCACCTAACAATATTTTGTTGGGCTGTGGGCCTTAACTTCTTGTTGAATTTACTTATACCTATGACATACTTTCATAATGGATATTTTGTTCACTATTTGAAGAATAGAAATGTCACCTTATTCTCTAATAACTCAAATGACAAGCATTTTTTTAACTTAATCCACATCTTTTGTTTTATCCAATTAGCTTCTACATATATAGATGAAAGCTAACAAAGTGATTTTGGTAGTGGCCCACTTTGAAGCCCTATTAGATCATTGGAGAAATACTCCATACATAATCAAGTCAAGTTCTTCCATTCCTAATCCATGGCTAGTCCCCATGTCAAGGCCAAAGATGTGGGTGTAGTGAAAAATTCCAACAATATTCTTAGAGTTGTGCTAAATGGTCTCCTCCTCCTTGGGTTCCCACTTCTACATCTTCCCAATGATGTGGATGATATCTGTCTTTTAGGCATGACATTGTGATAACAAAGTTTAATTCTATCTCATGCCCTTAGAATGTTCCCAAGTAAGGAAGTAGTGTGGATTTTGCATGAATGCATGTGTATGGGTAAATGTATATGCTTGCATAAGTGTTTGCTTTCATTTTTTTTTCTTATATTTTAGAATGGTTTTTAATATTTCTCAATTTTTGAATTGGTTATTTTGTTAAATGGAACATTTTATGAGTTAAAATGATTTAATTAATAAAATGTGAAAAATCATATTTAATTGAGAAAGTAAGTACTTAAATGCATGAAATCCAATTACTAGTTTATATTGCAAGAATTTTATCTTTTAATTTTTTTAATTCAATATTTAAAATGAGTGCAACTAATAACAGTGTGAAACAAATTTTTAATAATTTTTTCTTTAATGTACAAGTAGTTGTTTTAATTTTCCTAAAAAAGTAAGGGTTTTTTCTAGGCACATATTTGTAATTAAACTTCTTAACTATTTTAAAATAATAATATTTGAAAACCACTCTCATAGAATTTTAATTTTGAATAAACTATGTAAATTAAGGATATTAAAAGTCTCTTTTTTCTAGTATAGTTCAATCAAAGGTTTTCAAAAAGAATTTTTGGTCATTGATATACATGGAGGTTTTCTTGAAGTTTCCTTCACTAATTCACATATATGTGTTTCAAAATAGATTGGTAGAGGGAATCTTAAATTTTTAGACAATATTTAGACTAGAAATGATTCTTTTACTTCCATAAAAATAAATAAATTGATTATAGTACTTTAAGTTGAAAATGATTAAATAATAACAATTGTAAGAAAATTATTAACTAAACACACATAGTTGATGAAAACACACATAAATATATAATTCTAAATATACTCTAAGCTAAAATCAATCTACACTAGTCAAATATAACAATATAAATTTATTAAACAAAAGAATCTAAACTACTAAGCAAAGAAACTAGAAATCTACAACTAGAGCTTAGTGTTGTAGACATGCAGCAATTTGGATGCCAAGTCCTCAAAGCCATTTTTTTTATTTCTTCCAATGAGAAAGTGAATTTCACATGCATCCATGACAAGACAAAAAGAAAAATCTAAGTTTATGGACATTAGGAAATATGAATGATTTGAGTCTTATTATGGTTCTAGGGAAAAAATGGTAGTCTACATTTTGGAGATACTTTCATCCTTTTGGATAAGATTTTTTTTTTTTTTTTGTTGGGAATGCTGTTTGAATTAACACTAAAATTATATCTAAATTGAGAAAAAATAAGAAACGAATGAAATACAAATGGTGATTTTAGAACCATTTTCTAGGTGGCACTTATTTTTCAGGTAAAAATTTATTTTTAAGAAAAAAAAGGTATGGGAAAATATTAAAAGAAAAATAAGAATTACTAGAGATAGTTGGAGGGGTTTAGGAGGTTTAATAAGTAGGATTTTTGTAAGAGATACAAAATAATTGTTATATTTTAATTTTGACATGTCTTGTTGGATTACGAGGAGTTGTTTCATCATGAAATCTGCCTTATTGAATCTCATATTTTGGGCACTTACATATTCCGCCCCTTTAGCTAACCATGTTGCATTAATTGAAGAGTATAATTTTTGAAATGACACAAGGGTTTTATGTCATTAACACATTCTTACTTGTAATGCCCTAAATTTGGTCTAAATGACAAAAACAAAACTATTTTTTTAAGCACTTTTTGAAATGTGCAAATAACTATTCTACCATGTTTAACATGGTACAACATTATATGCATCAAAAGGCATTATTTTTAGAATTTCTTCGTGTTTATCCAAAGGTAGAGAGAGGAAAGGTAACTCAAAAAGATGTGCAGAGTGCATCACACACACCCTAAATTGATTGAAATCGATCCATAACAACCTAGATTTCATGGAACACAAACAATTACTCACCCCTATGGTGATTCCACAAACCAACTTATGCTTAAGGAATAATTAGCACTCGAGATATTTCTACAATTACACTGCTTAATTGTAAAACACTTTAGAATAGCCAATTTGAATAAAATGTTGTAACTTCTGATTTAATAAAACTATCATTATGACACCTTGCAGGGGTTGAATCTCTTGCAAATGACATCAATTGAGTCGTTAAGAATCGTGGTGAGGTTAGCATATATTTGTTCAATTTTTAACACGTTATCTACTGATACCATTGGCATTAGATGAAAAAATGGTGTCGATGCATCACTTAGTGCTAAACGAGATTAGTTACAATTTTCAAATAATTGTTATTAGAACCACTTATTAAAATATGGCGTCTAATTGAAACACTGCTATGGGTATTAATAATTCTTCATGTTGATACTATTATTATGACTATTAGCAAAAAAAATTCTTATAAGATTCATGTTAACGACCTTTCATATTAATAATGCATATGATAGAAATATTGTTATTAATTATTATTTTTATATTATTAAAATAATTTAGATTATTAATACCAATATTATTATCAACTTTAATGTTACTCTTAATATCATTATTACTAATGTAGTCTATTATCATTAATAGTAACATTAATGATAATATTTTATTAACATTGTACTTACTAATATTACTATTAATATTTCACCAACATTGTACAATTAATATAATATTAAAATTCTCCTAAGCATCTAGTATTATAATTGTTTGACCATCACACATTCTTAGTCATGTATCATGATTGTTTGATACACTGGACATATCAAGTCTCAAAACCATAACTTTGATTCATACACTTGATTTAAAACCAAGTCCTCCGATGAGAGCAACCTACATGGTGCCCTCAAAACTATTGGATTAAATAGGACTTCACTTGATAATTAATTAAATCGTTAATTAATTATTAAGTCCCTTATTAATTTAATTCACTTAAGCTAAACTACCATTGATATTTACTAGGTATGCACATTCATGAGTCAAGGTGTAGTAGGTTACTCCATATCAAGGATTCTTAGCAAAACATTGGATCTTAGGTGACCAAAATAATTGGTCATGAGCATTAACCTCCACCATTGGGTGGTGGGCCTTACATTACCTATAGTGTTACATGATTTTTGTCCCACACTTTAACTTGCAAAATATAAAGGATAAGATCAAGTGCGACATATAGAAACATTAAGATATTTTTGAATGACTAGATGAATAATAAGGCTTTGCCTATTTTGCAAGGTTCAAGACATCACTTGATGTTCAAAAATTATGATTTTTATATAATATTTAAATAATAATTATTTATTTACAATAAATTTGAAACATAAAAGTAAATCAACAACAATGGAGATAAGAGAAATCTCACATTATGTAGTAAGAGTACCAAATTTATGTTATGAAAACATAAATTTTTGGAATGTGGAGGAATCTCATGCACAAAACTTGTTTTAAAACATGTATCTGAGAAAACTTTGGAAACAAACCTCTTGGATGGTTTGTTAGTAAGACCATCCTCATGCCTTAAAATCTTCAATGCTAATAGTGACTCCCATGACTATCAAATTAATGAAGTTTGAGACCTTCAAATAATAACATCTGAACATAACCAATGTAAAGCATTGTGAAAATAAATGTGAAATTACAAACTCTTGTAGAAAACACACAAAAATGTGGAAACCCTAAACCTTATCAAAACTCTTTATTTTTATTCACCATGAATTCAACTTAATCCATAACAGCACAGAAGCTTTATATTTTATAAAACTATTGTGTCTCTCAATCATTCTTTTTGAATGAAATAAGTAACTTCGTGAATTTCTCATTTGACTATAACAATAATTACGAATATGAACGTAATGGAAAATATTCATGTGAAATCTAAAGCGTGTTTATAATTTACTTAATAAAATGTAGGGGTTGCTATTATCAATTTCTAGTAAAATTGGATTAGTAATATCAAATACATCCTTCACCTATGATGTTTAACTATAGCAATAAATGGTTAGATAGGCCTTAAAATATAGCATTAAGAAGAAGCCAAAGTTTGTATGCACACTTGTAAACTCTGAGTTAGTCTGAAACTAGCCATGTTAATTTATTTGTGGCTTCAAATGGGAATGAAATTAATAAAGCTACGCCAAGGGAATGCAATTTTTCTTTTATGTCCACCTCCATTACAGTACAAATGCCTCTTCGATTTCTCCTCAAAGCTTGCAACATAATATTATCATTTTTATGCTATAGATCCAGCTTAATGGCATCATAGATTTATTCAAAGCCCTGATGGAATTGCACAAACTCCCTGGGAAAGAGTCCTCCAATATATCCCTCCCCACTAAAAATGTTATAGGATTTTATAGCTTTGGGTATAGCATTATACAACAAAAATTGAAAATTTATGAATTTCATAGCCAACTCCTCAATTTTTCCTAGGGATTGAATCAAATCCATAGAATTAGAGAGAAAAATGGATATCACCTACGATGGGAAGAGAATTCATCTTGCTCTTGGGCTAGTGACATCAATGCCTAACATTGTGTAGATGCAATCCTCCACTCTAGCGCATTCCACCTTGAACATCAGCTTGAGGCAATCATGAGACAAATATTCCTCAAAGGGTTTCTCCCATGGCTTGACAGGAAAGGGAAACCAAAAATTCCATGGATGGAAAGCCATTTAGTTGTTACCTCCTTCTACAAACACCACACAAAGTGAATGACTATGAATTGATTCTCCTTAACTCACTATAAACAACAAAAAAATTCAATTCCCTTCACTTTATGAAATTGCAATGAGAAACAACAAGTTCTGTAGAGCCTTCTTATCAAGAACTTTCTCCAGTGACATAATACACTGCCATAATGAGCAAGAGTGCAAAGGACTTAGCATTAAAACATGATCCAACTCTAATAAATGTTGGTTTGTGTAGAATAGAAGCCCATATGTTTGTTATGTGAAGAAACACTTAAAACTATGATTAACTTGTACCTATAGGATAGAGAAAGCATTAGATAAATAAAATATTGGAGTGATTTGATCGAGCTAGGATGTTAGAATTATTTGCTAGCATCATTAGGTGATTGTTGTGCACCCTTTCTTTACGTGATGTACTCCACATGTGAAGATGGTACGTGTCATTTCAGCGAGAATCCATAACCCACATGCATTTAATCTAGCTCTCCACTTCAAATTTTCCGTATGACTATGAGTGGATCAAAACCATTAATAGTCAAAACAACCAAATGACCATTCCTCGCCCATGTGCTCAATGAAGCTTATAAAATTTGTGTTAGTAAACATAGAAAATCCTTTTCATAAAGAAGTTTGAATGACTTTAGAGTTCTTTCTGCCACTTCCCTTCCTTGATTTTTAGATGGAGTTAGAAAATATATTCTCTATCCATTTGTTCTTTAAATATGAAATCTTCAATAACATGATTGTTTTCCAAGAAGAGCACTCCTTTATATCACAACTACATATTAGTAAATAGTGCGCAAAAGTATTACCCTCTCTATATGTATGCGAGATATGATATACTTCAAATTCATCTAAAAGTTTCCATACAATCTATAAAACATACTGCATAGACCAATTGAAGCAAGCTCTTTCTTTGCAAGCATTTACCACTATCAAAGAATCACCTTCTACATGAATTGCTTTATTTTCAAGTTGTCTTGCAAGAAGCAGTCCATGAAGTAGGGCCATTGACTCTGCCATATTATTAGTCCCTAGTGGTAGAATTATTGATCTATCTTCCTTAACAATACCTTTTGCATCCCTAATGCAAATGCCTACCCCTAAAGAGCTAGGATTTCCTCTAGATGCCCCATCAAAGTTCAATTTATAGAAGCCTTCCATTGGTGGGAGCCATTTAATTATACTCCTATCCACTTTTGCATTATGGGTCTGTTTCAAGCTTCCTTTAAAAGGAAGCATTATATGCTTCCAATTCTTCAATATGTTATTATCCCATGGCAAAAATATTTCCCCCACATTTTTGTGATCTTGAACCCAGGTATTTACTACTTCTGAAATTGACTTTTCATTCAAAGCATGAACAGATTGGATGGAGGCCAAATATTTTCTAAATTTGTGTTTATTCCTTTCCCACCATATAGCCCATACAACCAAAGCTGGGATAGCTTGCTAGATGCATATAAAAAAGGAAGACTTGTATAACATAGGCCAGGCAAAGAAAAGATCCCAAACTGAATTCAACAATGGAGTATAGTAGTTCATTTTTTCCAAAACAAAAAGCCAACAAGATTGAGCAAAAGAACATTGCAAAAACAAGTGATCATGATCCTCAAGAGTTTGATTACACAAAACATAATTGAAGGGCTCCACAATTCCTAATTTAACCAACTGATCACATGTTAGAGCTCTTTTTTCTCATTACTAACCATGCAAAGTTGCCTGCTTTTGGTAGGACCACACTATTCTAGCAGAATGAGAATTCCCTATGAGATTGAATGGAATCACCTCTGTTAATAATTTCCTTGTATCCCTACTTAATTGAATAGGATCCATTCTTGGATAGTGCCCATATTACACAATCAGCTTTCCCTGATAAGAACACTATTCGACTACCCATAATCTATGTTAATAAATATTTTTGGTCTTTCAATATTTGCAAAGAAGAAAAGTCTTTCCAAACCACCCTCCTTGATGGAGACTCAACTGAGTTAACATAATCTATTAATCTTGTCCCCCACATCTAAGAAAAGACTGGAATGGCTGATTGTAACTCTCGACAATCTCTCAAATGTGGATTCCCATTCCAAGAGTCACACCAAAAGTTGACTTCATCTCCCTTATTGAACTCCGAGGAAATATATGATGAAAACACCTTTTTGCATGAGATCATGAAATTCCACATGGCCGAGCCTTCAAGTGGATTAGAAACTGTGAAAATTCTCTTAGGATCTTGACTGTCAAGATATTTTTCCCTCATCAAGGAACACCATTTAGACTTAGCTTGAAATGTATTTGCCAAATAATTTTCTCTAAAATCCTAATTTGGAGATATGCTCTACACCCTCCTCTTTGAATTTTTCATCACCATACTCATCTAATGAGCATCAAAGGATCTTTTGACATCACTCATATTTCCTTTCCAAAGAAAGCTTCTTATAATCTTCTGAATTTGGTCAACTACTATTTTGGGAGCCTTTAAAACTAAAATAAAATAGTTAGGTATTGCAGAAAGAAATGATTTTATCAATAGAATTTGACCTGAAAAGGACAACCACCAAGCTTTCTAGGCACAAATTCTTTTCTTAATTCTCTCAATGACTTTAGACCAGTAAGATGGTTTATTGGCCCCCATGAAAAATGGAATACCTAGATACTTACAAGGTAGGTCTGCCTCTTGGAATCTCAATAATTTGATAATTTCCCTTTTTATAGCAGCTTTAGAATTGAACACATAGATTTTCTTTACTTTGAACATTTATTATTTGACCTAACACCAATGAATATTTGTCCAGACCTCTTTATTTTACTTAGCTTTTTGTGAAATTGTTGATTTACCTACATATAATAAGGTGTCATCTGCAAATAAATTATGGGTAACTAACACATCTATTTGAGGGATAAGAATTCCTTGCCATAAGCCCTTAGAATGTTTGTCCTTAATAGTCCTACTCAAAGCCTCTACCATAATTATGAAAAGAAAGGGTGGCAATTGATCAACCTTTGTCTTACACCTTGTGTTGATTTGAAGAACCCACAGGGAGAACCATTGATTATCACTAAGAAATGTGCACCTAATAGGCATGACAATATCCACTTGCACCATTTCTTAGAAAAACCAAACTTATCCAACACTTTGATAAGAAATTTCCAATCCACCATGTCGTGAGCTTTCATCATGTCCAATTTTACAATAAAAGATGGCAACTGATTTGATTTGATAGAGTGAAGCACCTCGTGCACCACCAGTACCCCTTTTGCAGTCTCTCTTCTCGAAACAAAACCTCCTTGTTCCAGAGAAATGATTTTTTGTATGAGGGGTTGCAATCTCAAATAAATCACCTTTGTGAAGATCTTGTAAACTATATTACAGAGTGAAATGGGTTTGAAGTCTACAAAAGTTTTAGGCTCCTTTACTTTTGGTAGCACAACTATATTTGTGACATTGAAATGCTTTAGCATTGTGCCTAATCTGTGTAATTCCTCAAGAGCCAAGAGTAGGTCAAAACCCAACACATCCCAACATTTCTAAAAAAATAATGTTGTGAAACCATCAGGTCCTAGAGCCTTATCTGGGGACATTGAAAAAACCACTTTCCTTAGTTATAATAGTGTGAATGGTTTGAGTAATGCATCATTATCACTTTGAGAAATGAAATTTGGCACTGTAGAAAGCAAGTCTTGTTCTTCTTGATTCCCCTGAGCAACAGACTTTGTGGAGCGATAAAATGCTTGAATAATTTTACTCCCTCCTTTTGAATTACTTCTGCATTGTGGATTTGATTCCCCGAGCTTGTTTCTTGTATTGAAAAAATAGTTTTTGAAGCTCTTTTTTGCTGAGCGGAAGCATGAAAGAATTTGGTATTATGATCCCCCTCCTTCAGCCATAGCTCTCGTGATTTTTGCTGCCAATACACTTCTTCCCGCTTACCCAGTTTTTCCCATAACTATTGAAGATCCTTCTGCTTCTCATAGATAATAGAATCCATTCCATTATGAATAATATACTCATGAATATCTACCAACTATTTAGCTACTTCTTCCTTTTGTACGAAAATATTTTTGAAGGTGCTGACATTCCATTCCTTGATTTTCCCTTTAACATATTGTAATTTTTTAAAAACCTGAAACATTTTTGTGCCTTTCTAGGGTGGCGCACTTACCCACCACTGTCTTAGTAAAGGTAGAAATAGAGGATTTCTCAGACACATCTTCTCAAACTTGAAAGAAGGCTTATGTACTGGTATCCCTGTTGAACTTGTTATAGATAGAAATATGGCATAATGATCGTAAACTGATAAGAGGAAAAAAATTTAGGAAACCAAGTTAGAAGGTGCAAAGACCCATTCTTGAGAAACTAGAGATACGTCTAATGAATCACTATCCGTGAGAAGTCTCTCCTTCTCAGCTTTCAAAGTAAATATCCTTTCCTCATAAACATCCCTAAGAGCATTGTTCCAAATAAAGCACCCAAAAAATCATCCATTGTTTTATGTGGTGGGGAGATCCCTCCCTTGTTTTTCTACAGAAACAATACATTTAGTTCACTAGCAACAATTAACTTTAGATTTCCCAAATTTGAACTAGAGTCATTAAAGTATCCCATAGCTAATTTTTTATCTTGTGTAGATGTCAGACCATAAATACTAATGAGCTTGAACTGTAGATCAAAACTCTATATATTCATAAGCTGCCAATTACTATCAGCATTTAAAGTATCCACTGTGACTATTCTTGGGTTCCATAAGGAAATGATTCCTCCTAAGGCCCTTAGACATGTACAACAGCAACTTTCCACTTGCCCCATTTGAAGACTATTGTTTCAAAAACTTAGATAATTTAGACTCTTGAAGTAGAAAGATATCTTCCCCACTAGCATCGATCTGATGCTTGATCTGGGCCCTTTTGTTAGGGGCATTAATGCCCCTGAAATTCCATGATGCAATCTTCATTTCATGTGAGGAGAGAAACATGCTCTCCTCGGTCTCTTATTGATTGAAAATCTCCCATCTAAAGTAGCTTGCATACTTGTATGTTTGACCACCCACTGGTCAAAACTTCATGAAATTCAACTTTTATTATTTTAATCCTATCGCATGTAAAGCATAGAATGTGATGCATGTTTTGGATTCCAAAATGTGATACCATTTGAAAGCTATAGATTTTTTTCAATCAGCCTATCAATCAGAACTTTAGTTCTAATTCAAATAGAAAATGAATAATAATTATTTATTAAATTCAAAGTAAAGCATAATTTATATTGGTGGAAAGTCGAGAATCTCCTTTAAAAACCCTTTTCATTTCATAAATTTTGGGTAAAAAAAACTCAACCACATACCCTAAAAATATCCATCATATTGCCACTTTTTGGCCCATCATGATCCTCGGGCATTACACCCTAAAGATACAACTCTTTGAGAAAAATCAAAACCAACTCCTACATATGTTTCCATTTCCTTTATTTCCTCAATGCAAACCTCATTGGAGTGGAATTTCAACGGTACTATTTTTTCCCTTGATCTATCCTCTTCATGAAGAATCTCATCCGCTATCTCATCAAAGAGCTTAGAACCTATAGATTCAAGTAGTTTTTGTGCAATGTCTTCTAGCTTATCATGACAAACCAATTGCTTAGATTCAAGATTTTCTCTGGAATTGGGCATTTCCTGATTTTGAAACTTGTAAGTACAGACAGTCTCACTGTTGGTTGACCCATGTTTAACTTCATGACTTACAATCCAATTGCATATGCTTTGATTAGGAATCTTCTGAGAAGAGAAAATCACATTAGTGAGTGGATGGTTTTTTCCCATATTCATATAAGTTGTGATAGAGCACATCAGGAGGTGAATAAATTTCTTAAATTGGGCTAGTGAGAAAGAGAAACTGGGTGGAGAATAAATCACTTTACCCAGCTAGTTTCCCTTACTACAAATCTTGAGCGAAGATACAATGTGTTGTGAGTGATCAAACTTCTCTTTCGAGCTTATAGTCTCTATTGATACCATCTAAAATGGTTGACATTGGTTTTCCCTCTTTTCAAAATCATGGTTAATGTCACATAAGATATTGCCTACGCTCTTGAGAGATAAATCCTGATCTTCTTGACCTTGGTCACCCATTTTTCTCACCTTAACAAAATTTGTAATCTTCTCAGTCTCTCTTTCCTTAGTAGGTTTATCTATGAGAGGACACACATTAACCATGTGTTCCAAAGAATGGTATGCAGTACAATAATTTTGGCTATTTTCAACTATAATCTCATGTTCCCATGTACCAGACTTTGATTGAATATTTATTTGATTAGGAAAGGGTTTTGAAGTATCCAATAATATACAAACCCTAACTAGTAGGGACAGATTAGCAAAGAACACTTTATCATGTTTGAGAAAGATCCCTATCTAATTTTCCATGAATTCTATTAAGTTGAACTCTTAATATTCTAGAGGTAATGAGTGTAATTACACCCAGGATAGCATAAATTTAGCCAAAAATAGGTCAAGCTTAAAATTTGGTGTCCAAAAATTCATACATAAGCTAGAGCCTTCATAGATCCAAGATTTAACTTTAAAAATTGCATCCCTCTGATCTTTATTATGAAATAGCACAATAAAAACACCCTCCTTCTTATCTAAATAAAAAACCTTTGAAACCTCTTCCCATTCATCAAAAAGAAAATCTCTTAACAACTCAATATCAAGAATTCGATCCCAGGACTTAAAAATTAGGGCTTGATGGCAAAGATCGCAAATTTGGTTTTGAAACAGATCCTTTGAAAAGGTTATGCCAACCACAGTCTTTACCCTTGATGTTCCACATTTATGTGTTAGACATTGTTGCTCTTGTCTAGTTT
>VDFB02380979.1:0-13021 GCA_007258455.2 Sequoia sempervirens | reverse complement strand
AAAAATATTTTCGTACAAAAGGAAGAAGTAGCTAAATAGTTGGTAGATATTCATGAGTATATTATTCATAATGGAATGGATTCTATTATCTATGAGAAGCAGAAGGATCTTCAATAGTTATGGGAAAAACTGGGTAAGCGGGAAGAAGTGTATTGGCAGCAAAAATCACGAGAGCTATGGCTGAAGGAGGGGGATCATAATACCAAATTCTTTCATGCTTCCGCTCAGCAAAAAAGAGCTTCAAAAACTATTTTTTCAATACAAGAAACAAGCTCGGGGAATCAAATCCACAATGCAGAAGTAATTCAAAAGGAGGGAGTAAAATTATTCAAGCATTTTATCGCTCCACAAAGTCTGTTGCTCAGGGGAATCAAGAAGAACAAGACTTGCTTTCTACAGTGCCAAATTTCATTTCTCAAAGTGATAATGATGCATTACTCAAACCATTCACACTATTATAACTAAGGAAAGTGGTTTTTTCAATGTCCCCAGATAAGGCTCTAGGACCTGATGGTTTCACAACATTATTTTTTTAGAAATGTTGGGATGTGTTGGGTTTTGACCTACTCTTGGCTCTTGAGGAATTACACAGATTAGGCACTATGCTAAAGCATTTCAATGTCACAAATATAGTTGTGCTACCAAAAGTAAAGGAGCCTAAAACTTTTGTAGACTTCAAACCCATTTCACTCTGTAATATAGTTTACAAGATCTTCACAAAGGTGATTTATTTGAGATTGCAACCCCTCATACAAAAAATCATTTCTCTGGAACAAGGAGGTTTTGTTTCGAGAAGAGAGACTGCAAAAGGGGTACTGGTGGTGCACGAGGTGCTTCACTCTATCAAATCAAATCAGTTGCCATCTTTTATTGTAAAATTGGACATGATGAAAGCTCACGACATGGTGGATTGGAAATTTCTTATCAAAGTGTTGGATAAGTTTGGTTTTTCTAAGAAATGGTGCAAGTGGATATTGTCATGCCTATTAGGTGCACATTTCTTAGTGATAATCAATGGTTCCTATAGTTCTTAAAGAAAATGAAAGGTGTATGACAAGGTGACCCATTGTAACCTTTTCCTTTATATAATTATGGTAGAGGCTTTGAGTAGGACTATTAAGGACAAACATTCTAAGGGCTTATGGCAAGGAATTCTTATCCCTCAAATAGATGTGTTAGTTACCCATAATTTATTTGCAGATGACACCTTATTATATATGGTAAATCAACAATTTCTCAAGCTATAAATAAAGAGGTCCCCGACAAATATTCATTGGTGTTAGTCAAATAATAAAATGTTCAAAAGTAAGAAAGTCAAAAATATGTGTTTAACTTGAAAGTTGCAATAAAAAGGAGAATTATCATAATTTTGGGATTTCAAGAGGCAGATCTACCTTGCAAGTATTTAGGTATTCCTTTTTTCATGGGATCTAATAAACCATCCTATTGGTCTAAAGTCATTGAGAGGATTAAGAAAGAATTTTTGCTTAAATGCTTGGTGGTTGGGTCCTTTTAGGTCAATTCTATTGATAAATCACTTTCTACAATACCCAACTATTTTATTTCATTTCTATGGGCTCCCAACAGAGTTGAAAAATTCAAAAGATTAAAAAGAACCTTTCTTTGAAAGGAAATATGAGTGATGTCAAAAGAATCCCTTTAGTCTCATCGATAGTATGGTATTAGAAAAATTCAAAAGAGGTGTAAGGCTGCATGATATCTCCAAACAAAAATTAGATTTTTAGAAAATTTCTATTTGGCAAATGCATTTCTAAACTAGAGTCTAAAATGGTGTTCCTTGATGAGGGAAAAATATCTTGACAGTCAAGATCCTAAGAGAATTTTCACAGTTTCTAATCCACTTGAAGGCTCGGCCATGTGGAATTTCATGATCTCATGCAAAAAGGTGTTTTCATCATATATTTCCTCGGAGTTCAATAAGGGAGATGAAGTCAACTTTTGGTGTGACTCTTGGAATGGGAATCCACATTTGAGAGATTGTCGAGAGTTACAATCAGCCATTCCAGTCTTTTCTTAGATGTGGGGGACAAGATTAATAGATTATGTTAACTCAGTTGAGTCTCCATCAAGGAGGGTGGTTTGGAAAGACTTTTCTTCTTTGCAAATATTGAAAGACCAAAAATATTTATTAACATAGATTATGGGTAGTCGAATAGTGTTCTTATCAGGGAAAGCTGATTGTGTAATATGGGCACTATCCAAGAATGGATCCTATTCAATTAAGTAGGGATACAAGGAAATTATTAACAGAGGTGATTCCATTCAATCTCATAGGGAATTCTCATTCTGCTAGAATAGTGTGGTCCTACCAAAAGCAGGCAACTTTGCATGGTTAGTAATGAGAAAAAAGAGCTCTAACATGTGATCAGTTGGTTAAATTAGGAATTGTGGAGCCCTTCAATTATGTTTTGTGTAATCAAACTCTTGAGGATCATGATCACTTGTTTTTGCAATGTTCTTTTGCTCAATCTTGTTGGCTTTTTGTTTTGGAAAAAATGAACTACTATACTCCATTGTTGAATTTAGTTTGGGATCTTTTCTTTTCCTGGCCTATGTTATACAAGTCTTCCTTTTTTATATGCATCTAGCAAGCTATCCCAGCTTTGGTTGTATGGGCTATATGGTGGGAAAGGAATAAACACAAATTTAGAAAATATTTGGCCTCCATCCAATCTGTTCATGCTTTGAATGAAAAGTCAATTTCAGAAGTAGTAAATACCTGGGTTCAAGATCACAAAAATGTGGGGGAAATATTTTTGCCATGGGATAATAACATATTGAAGAATTGGAAGCATATAATGCTTCCTTTTAAAGGAAGCTTGAAACAGACCCATAATGCAAAAGTGGATAGGAGTATAATTAAATGGCTCCCACCAATGGAAGGCTTCTATAAATTGAACTTTGATGGGGCATCTAGAGGAAATCCTAGCTCTTTAGGGGTAGGCATTTGCATTAGGGATGCAAAAGGTATTGTTAAGGAAGATAGATCAATAATTCTACCACTAGGGACTAATAATATGGCAGAGTCAATGGCCCTACTTCATGGACTGCTTCTTGCAAGACAACTTGAAAATAAAGCAATTCATGTAGAAGGTGATTCTTTGATAGTGGTAAATGCTTGCAAAGAAAGAGCTTGCTTCAATTGGTCTATGCAGTATGTTTTATAGATTGTATGGAAACTTTTAGATGAATTTGAAGTATATCATATCTCGCATACATATAGAGAGGGTAATACTCTTACAGACCATTTAGCCAACATGGGATTTGATAGAAAGGAAGTACTCTTCTTGGAAAATAGTCATGTTATTGAATATTTTCTAGATTTAAAGGAAATAATGGATAGAGAATGTGTTTTCTAACTCCATCTAAAAATCAAGTGAAGGAGCGGTGAGAAAGAATCTCCTAAAGTCATTCAAACTTTATGAAAAAGGATTTTCTATGTTTACTAACACAAATTTTATAAGTTTAATAGCATTATCATAAGGTGAGGAATGGTCATTTGGTTGTTTTGACTACATGGTTTCATCCACTACAGAGTTTACATGGAAAATTTTAGTGAGAGTTAGATTCAATGCATGTGGTTGGGTGATTTCAAAGCAAAATGACACAAAATTACCTCACATGTGAGTACATCAAGTTTAAAGAAAGGTGCACAAATAATCACCTAATGATGCTAGCAACAATTGAATATCCCAATCTCGATCAAATCACTCCAATATTTTATTTATCTAATGCTTTCTCTATCCTATAGGTACAAGTTAATCATAGTTTTAAGTGTTTCTTCACATAACAAACATATGGGCTTCTATTCTACACAAACCAACATTTATTAGAGTTGGATCATGTTTTAATGCTAAGTCCTTTGCACTCTTGCTCATTATGGCAGTGTATTATGTCACTGGAGAAAGTTCTTGATAAGAAGGCTCTACAGAACTTGTTGTTTCTCATTGCAATTTCATAAAGTGAAGGGAATTGAATTTTTTTGTTGTTTATAGTGAGTTAAGGAGAATCAATTCATAGTCATTCACTTTGTGTGGTGTTTGTAGAAGGAGGTAACAACTAAATGGCTTTCCATCCATGGAATTTTTGGTTTCCCTTTCCTGTCAAGCCATGGGAGAAACCCTTTGAGGAATATTTGTCTCACGATTGCCTCAAGCTGATGTTCAAGGTGGAATGCGCTAGAGTGGAGGATTGCATCTACACAGTGTTAGGCATTGATGTCACTAGCCCAAGAGCAAGATGAATTCTCTTCCCATCGTAGGTGATATCCATTTTTCTCTCTAATTCTATGGATTTGATTCAATCCCTAGGAAAAATTGAGGAGTTGGCTATGAAATTCATAAATTTTCAGTTTTTGTTGTATAATGCTATACCTAAAGCTATAAAATCCTATAACATTTTTAGTGGGGAGGGATATATTGGAGGACTCTTTCCCAGGGAGTTTGTGCAACACCTGCCGTAGGCTTGAGGAAATATATGATGCCATCAAGCTAGCTCTTACAACACAAAATGACAACGCCTTATTGTGGGCCTTGAGGAGAAACCAGAAGCATTTGTACTATAATGAGGTGGACATAAAGAGAAATTGCATTCCCTTGGGCAGTAGCTTTACACTTTATGCTATTTGAAGCCAAATAAATTAACATGGCTAGTTTCGCATCAAGTGTAGCTTACAAAGTGTGCATACAATCCTTTGGCTTCTTCTAATGCTATATTTTAAGGCCTATTCTTAACCATTTACCGCTATAGTTAACGCCACAGTGAAGGATGTATTTGATATTGGGGCACAATCCAATTACTAGAAATTGATAATAGCAACCCCTACATTTTATTAAGCAATTATAAACATCAGCTTTAGATTACATACGAATATTTTCCTCGACATGTTCATATTCACAATTATTGTTATAGGTCGCTGAGAAATTCATGAGTTACTTATTTCCTCGATCCAAAAGAATGATCGAGACACAATAGTTTTATAAAAATATAAAGCTTTCTAAAAAGGTTATGGATTAAGCTGAATTCATGGTGAATAAAAATAAAAAAGAGTTTTGATAAGGTTTAGGTTTCACATTTTTGTGTGTTTTTCACAAGAGTTTGTAATTTTCTACATTTATTTTCAATGTTTTTATATTGCTTATGTTCAGATGTTATTATTGTCTTTGGAAGGTCTCAAACTTCATTAATCTAGGAGTCATTAGTCGCTATTAGTATTGAAGATTTCAAGGTGCATGAGGATGACCCTACTATCAAAACAATCCAAGAAGTCTATTTCCAAAGTTTTGTGATGTATGTTTTCAAAATGCTTGTGCATGTGATTCTCCACATTCCAAAATTTGATATTTTCATAACATAAATTTGGTACTCTTACTACATAATGTGAGATTTCTCTTATCTCCATTGTTGTTGATTTACTTTTATGTTTCAAATTTATTGTAAATAAATAATTATTATTTAAATATTATATAAAAATCATAATTTTTGAACATCAAGTGATGTCTTGAACCTTGCAAAATAGGTAAAGCCTTATTATTCATCTAGTCATTCAAAAATATCTTAATGTTTCTATATGTCGCACTTGATCTTATCCTTTATATTTTGCAAGTTAAAGTGTGGGACAAAAATCATGTAGCACTATAGGTAATGTAAGGCCCACCACCCAATGGTGGAGGTTAATGCTCATGACCAATTATTTTGGTCACCTAAGATCCAATGTTTTGCTAAGAATCCTTGATATGGAGTAACCTACTACACCTTGACTCATGAATGTGCATACCTAGTAAATATCAATGGTAGTTTAGCTTAAGTGAATTAAATTAATAAGGGACTTAATAATTAATTAACGATTTAATTAATTATCAAGTGAAGTCCTATTTAATCCAATAGTTTTGAGGGCACCATGTAGGTTGCTCTCATCGGAGGACTTGGTTTTAAATCAAGTGTATGAATCAAAGTTATGGTTTTGAGACTTGATATGTCCAGTAATTGTAAACCAGTTTTGTGGGATCACCCTCTGGTGTATCAAACAATCATGATACCTAACTAAGAATGTGTGATGGTCAAATGTAATTGTATTATGATGCATGTGTAGATTGGGAAATTGTATTCTGAAAACTTATTTAAATAGTGGTAAAATTAGTAAATACAATGTTAATAATATATTATCATTAATGTTACTATTAATGATAATAGACTACATTAGTAATAATGATATTAAGAGTAACATTAAAGTTGATAATAATATTGGTATTAATAATCTAAATGATTTTAATAATATAAAATTAATAATTAATAACAATATTTCTATCATATGCATTATTAATATGAAAGGTCATTAACATTGAATCTTATAAGAATTTTTTTTTGCTAATAGTCATAATAATAGTATCAACATGGAGAATTATTAATACCCATAGCATTGTTTCAATTAGACACGATATTTTAATAAGTGGTACTAATACAAGTTATTTGAAAATTGTAACTAATCTCATTTAGCACTAAGTGATGCATCAACACCATTTTTTCATCTAATGCCAATGGTATCAGTAGATAATGTGTTAAAAATTGAACAAATATATGCTAACCTCACCACAATTCTTAACGACTCAATTGATATCATTTGCAAGAGATTCAACCCCTACAAGGTGTTGTAATGATAGTTTTATTAAATCATAAGTTATGACATTTTATTCAAATTGGCTATTCTAAAGTGTTTTACAATTAAGCAGTGTAATCATAGAAATATCTTGGGTGCTAATTATTCCTTAAGCATAAGTTGGTTTGTGGAATCACCATAGGGGTGAGTAATTGTTTGTGTTCCATGAAATCTAGGTTGTTATGGATCGATTTCAATCAATTTAGGGTGTGTGTGATGCACTCTGCACATCTTTTTGAGTTACCTTTCCTCTCTCTACCTTTGGATAAACACGAAGAAATTCTAAAAATAATGCCTTTTGATGCATATAATGTTGTACCATGTTAAACATGGTAGAATAGTTATTTGCACATTTCAAAAAGTGCTTAAAAAAATAGTTTTGTTTTTGTCATTTAGACCAAATTTAGGGCATTACAAGTAAGAATGTGTTAATGACATAAAACCCTTGTGTCATTTCAAAAATTATACTCTTCAATTAATGCAACATGGTTAGCTAAAGGGGCGGAATATGTAAGTGCCCAAAATATGAGATTCAATAAGGCAGATTTCATGATGAAACAACTCCTCGTAATCCAACAAGACATGTCAAAATTAAAATATAACAATTATTTTGTATCTCTTACAAAAATCCTACTTATTAAACCTCCTAAACCCCTCCAACAATCTCTAGTAATTCTTATTTTTCTTTTAATATTTTCCCATACCTTTTTTTTCTTACCTTTTTGAAAATGGTTCTAAATCACCATCTACATCACTTTTGATTAAATGCATAAGTTTTTATTTCATTCCTTTCTTAGTTTTTCTCAATTTAGATATAATTTTAATGTTCCTTATTCCCAACCAAAAAAAAAAAAAAAATCTTATCCAAAAGGATGAAAGTATCTCCAAAATGTAGACTACCATTTTTTCCCTAGAACCATAATAAGACTCAATCATTCATATTTCCTAATGTCCATAAACTTAGATTTTTCTTTTTGTCTTGTCATGGATGCATGTGAAATTCAATTTCTCATTGGAAGAAATAAAAAAATTGGCTTTGAGGACTTGGCATCCAAATTGCTGCATGTCTACAACACTAAGCTCTAGTTGTAGATTTCTAGTTTCTTTGCTTAGTAGTTTAGATTCTTTTGTTTAATAAATTTATATTGTTATATTTGACTAGTGTAGATTGATTTTAGCTTAGAGTATATTTAGAATTATATATTTATGTGTGTTTTCATCAACTATGTGTGTTTAGTTAATAATTTTCTTACAATTGTTATTATTTAATCATTTTCAACTTAAAGTACTATAATCAATTTATTTATTTTTATGGAAGTAAAAGAATCATTTCTAGTCTAAATATTGTCTAAAAATTTAAGATTCCCTCTACCAATCTATTTTGAAACACATATATGTGAATTAGTGAAGGAAACTTCAAGAAAACCTCCATGTATATCAATGACCAAAAATTCTTTTTGAAAACCTTTGATTGAACTATACTAGAAAAAAGAGACTTTTAATATCCTTAATTTACATAGTTTATTCAAAATTAAAATTCTATGAGAGTGGTTTTCAAATATTATTATTTTAAAATAGTTAAGAAGTTTAATTACAAATATGTGCCTAGAAAAAACCCTTACTTTTTTAGGAAAATTAAAACAACTACTTGTACATTAAAGAAAAAATTATTAAAAATTTGTTTCACACTGTTATTAGTTGCACTCATTTTAAATATTGAATTAAAAAAATTAAAAGATAAAATTCTTGCAATATAAACTAGTAATTGGATTTCATGCATTTAAGTACTTACTTTCTCAATTAAATATGATTTTTCACATTTTATTAATTAAATCATTTTAACTCATAAAATGTTCCATTTAACAAAATAACCAATTCAAAAATTGAGAAATATTAAAAACCATTCTAAAATATAAGAAAAAAAAATGAAAGCAAACACTTATGCAAGCATATACATTTACCCATACACATGCATTCATGCAAAATCCACACTACTTCCTTACTTGGGAACATCCTAAGGGCATGAGATAGAATTAAACTTTGTTATCACAATGTCATGCCTAAAAGACAGATATCATCCACATCATTGGGAAGATGTAGAAGTGGGAACCCAAGGAGGAGGAGACCATTTAGCACAACTCTAAGAATATTGTTGGAATTTTTCACTACACCCACATCTTTGGCCTTGACATGGGGACTAGCCATGGATTAGGAATGGAAGAACTTGAGTGATTATGTATGGAGTATTTCTCCAATGATCTAATAGGGCTTCAAGGTGGGCCACTACCAAACTCACTTTGTTAGTTTTTATCTATATATGTAGAAGCTAATTGGATAAAACAAAAGATGTGGATTAAGTTAAAAAATGCTTGTCATTTGAGTTATTAGAGAATAAGGTGACATTTCTATTCTTCAAATAGTGAACAAAATATCCATTATGAAAGTATGTCACAGGTCTAAGTAAATTCAACAAGAAGTTAAGGCCCACAGCCCAACAAAATATTGTTAGGTGGAAAAATATACTTGAAAGGGCTTGAAGAAGCCATGAATCCATGACGAGGCTAATTAAGCTCTAGAATAAAACCCAAAAAGATGTTTGAGAGTCTCAATTTTTTTAAAAAAATTGAAACACTTAAGATTAGAACTACTATGTGAATAAAGAGTTTGCTAAGAAAGCCTTGATAAAGAATACATGAATCAAACGAGGCAAGCTTAGATTCCACACTAGCTTTCTAAACTATCTAAAATCTCTTACTCCAAACATGGATAAAAAGGCTAAGACGCCAATGCTCATTTAGCTTCTAAATCATAGGCAAGTGAGGGAAGAGTTAATTATAGCCTTTGCTCTAGGAAAATATTTATAGAAGTGTGTGTCTAAAAATAATTTCTAGTCCCTCCACCTTGGCCAGTTTGATTGAATTACAATATTATTCTAAAATTCAAAAGGCATAACCTCTAGGGTCTCCTAAAAGGATTCCTTATCTTAACTACTTTCACCCATTTCAGAGCTGTTCAATATAACAAAACAATCACCCATTTCAGAGCTGTTCAATATAACAAAACACAGAGATGTTTCATGTTGGATTCTTGTGTCAAAAAGGTGTAATTCAAAACAGCAACCTAGTTTGCTAGTATAGGCCGATTTCATAGAATTTCCAATACATAAGCTTCCACCATAAGCCATCTTGTGGATAGTGATTCTCATTCTAATTACATTAAGACAAAAAGAAACATGCAAAACCAAATTGCTCAAGGACCATGCACAACATTCCCCATTTGAACTGTACTAATGTAATAATTAGCCATTACCAGTTTGTGGTGCACCCTCCTGAACCATATCTGCTGGAAGTGCTGCTGGGTCAAGCTCCCAACAATCTCTTGGTATATTCAGAGCATCATTCCCTTTAAGTCTGTGTGCTGGCACCTTATGTGAGAATCTCAGCATGTTTTTCTCTGTAACACTTTCAATCTCCATCCTTTGGAACAGAGTCTTGTATTTCCCCACCTTCACAAGAGGAACAACATCGATCCCAACCTCATTTACAGAATCGTTGAGAATCTCTACAAGGAGATATTTATGCCTGATTTCCTCAGGAGTGGATGCATCCCAATCCGGGGACCAGTCCCTATACAGAGCCCAAACATCTCCCCTTCTTGGCATAATTTTAACCCTTCCCTTGGATCTCTCCCACCTCACAATGTGAGAGAAAACATTGACGCTTTTGATAGTAATAGCATTTAGAAACTTGAAATCTCCACACCCCTTATAAAACCCTGCTTTGTGCCATTTAATAAGAGCGGGCTCGTTATTGAGCATTGAGTCAAGCCAAGTTATCTGCACCTTAAATGGATAAAAGGAACAAATCTTCCGTATCCGAGCATAAAACCGAGGCATTCCATCCTCATCATCATATGCAGCCCAAATCTGGTCTACCTCAAATGACTCTTCTGCTCTGTCTCCATCAAAATCATAAAAATCTGCATCTGGCACAGCCATCATCTTCTCCTTTATATCTCTCTTAGCTTTTCTTCTTACGCTATTAGCGTTGTTAGTTTTCCCCCTGTTCTCCTCCCCGCGAATTTTGCGGGGATTAACTTGATCAGGATACAGGGGCAGACCAACTGCGACCATCCCCTTCAGCTTTGTACTCAAGATTGTACATGAATTGCCCTGATAGGCGTCTGCCCTATCACTCTCCCTGCCAAAACCATCTTCCAGAATAACACAATCATCGTCGTCGCTGTCATCATCAGTACCATTGTTTTTTCTTTTGTTACCAGCACCGGACGCCATACCAAAGCCCTGATTAGGCCTCTGCTCAAAATCCTTCTCCAATTTGTCAAAGATTTGTTGCACAAACCTTGCAGTGGCAGCAACATAAACACTCTGGCCTGAGCATCTCTGGCTTTCTTTCTGAGACTCGTTACTGGATGGCCAATAGCCATGGACATTACCCCTGAAAGGCCTTCGCAATCCACTTCTCATCTTATCATACTGAGCCTTTCTAGTTTCATCAGAAAGAACTGTCCAAGCTTCTGCAACCAGCTTAAATGCTCGCTCAGCTCCTACACCACAGTTCTTATCAGGGTGCAGCAACAAAGCCAATTTCCTATACTGTTTCCTGATTACAGAGACTTGGGCATGAGTATCCACATCCAAAACCTTGTAATAATCAACCAATCCCTTGGGTTTTTGGCCAGGAGCAGCAGCCAGGTGGACATTCAGAACTGCTATGAATTGAGTGAGGCCTTCAAGAAGAGGATATATATTCTGAGCTTTCAATGCCATCTTCCTGGCACCTTCCAAATCCTGGGCTTCAAATTTTTTCTCTGCAATTTCCTTGGCCTTTCTGGCCTCATCTTGATAGCAGTCCATTAGCAATGCCTGTACAACTATTCTTGGCTTCCAAGGCTGACGGGAGACGTATGAAGTAGCACAGAAAAACAATTGTTACTGCCCAGAAATAGTATGAAGAAATTTGGATCCCAACTTCTATCTCTGCAAATGAGTTAAGCCAATAAGCGGCTGGTTGTAAAGGTAGAGGTAGAGCTCACGACCAATTCAATAAGTGAAAAAGTTACCAAAATGGACATGAAACGTTTTGTTTCAATCAATTGCAATCTTTTGGGTAAGGAGGGATGGTACACCTGAACCTTGAGCAGCTCTCGCCTATCCATTCTCTGCCCACGTCCCAATCCATTACGTACTATGTCAGTGTCCCGGCCGGGCTTAACCGGCACACTCTAAGCATTCACTGCTTAGGTGGCCGGGCCCACTCTTAACCTCACCTTTCCCCTTCGTACCGTTTTTTATCCACTCTTAACTCTACCTTTTTCCTTCGTATCTTTCCGTTCACGGATTTTCCGTTGCAACCTTTTCAGGGAGTCCCGATGCCCTCAGGACGTTGCTAATCTCCCTTAAAAAAGGCATGTCAGAGGCATGTAACATGCATATACCATAGATGAAACATCATACAAATTGATAACTGGGGGCCCACCAGGCTGGCAGCGGAAGTGACGGGAAGGATAACGGAAGGTAACGTCGTTATTTATTTAATTTTGTAGTTTGCCGCTTTCTCTGTTCAAACGTAAACTTCAACTAACGTGGGTGGGGCCATCCAAAAGAAACGTATTTAAGAAGCCTTAAGACTTATATGGAGTTTGTTACAATGAACAAATAATATAATTGGTTAAAGTGATTGTGGCTCCAAATTCCTCTCCACAACATAGACGAAAATCATTGCAATTACCACTATTATTAATATATTATATTATATGATATTATAATAAATATATTATTATACTAGTTTTATATTATTATATTATTATATTATTATATTATAGTATAGTATTGGGAAGGATATATCTTGAAACAACACAAGGATTAGAAAGGATACATCTCGATGATGATGATTGGTGTTGGATCAAGGCTTGCAAGAAGGCTACAAACAAGACCACAAATGTGATTCGATGATTTAATGTAGATTCCATAATTGGATTGCATGGATTGGGATCTTATTGTGATTTTGAATTGCAAGGAGTGATGGAAAAATTAGATAGATGGAATTAGATTGCATGGAGGAGTAGCCTATAGCTAGGTACCAATGACAAATGATTATGGGATAAGGGGATTAGGTTGTAGAATGGAGTGATGGATGGTGAATGGGATGAGTTAAACTAAAGGAAGTATCGTGAGACTTTTCTATAATGTTTCAACATGCACAATGATAATCCTATAAGCATTCCCTTACCAATAACCACTAAGTTGAGCCTAGAACAATACCCTAAATCTATGGAGGTTTTGAGGGACATCAAAAATATTTCTTATGCAATTGTAATTGATAG
>VDFB02380978.1:0-42845 GCA_007258455.2 Sequoia sempervirens | reverse complement strand
TCCCATGACACCAGAGTCTCATCACTTGGGTCCCGCAGAACCCGCAAACACATGATAAGCTCTACTCGCATCACCTACTGTTGGCTCAGAAACGGCTGGTGCCTGACTAAAACCTGTAGTGTTCCCTTGAGGGCACTTCCTCGTAATATGACCATGCTGCCCACAAGAGAAGCAACCTGCACTCCACCCAAAGCCTCTGACTCCAACTGGTGCACTCGATTGTTGAAAGCTGCCTTGTGTCGGTGTTGACTGAATACTTTGCGCCGGCTGCACAAAACGATCAGGTCTATTATGTTGCCAACTTCGAAACTTCCTGTTCTGCGACCTATTTCCCTATTGAGTCGGAGAGCATTGTTGTTGCTCACCCTTAGTGGGTTCCTGATAACCTTTAGAGGACCCTGCAGCCAAAACTGGACCTCCATGAGAAACAACACCTAAAACTGGTGAACTACCCATCTGACCTCCTATATGACCGCCTAGTGCCATAGCTAGATTTTCCTCAACCAACCGAGCCTTCTCGACCGCTACCTCCATTGTCTTCGGCTGGAAGACTCTCACGCCACCACTAATTTGGGAATTCAAGCCTCGAACAAAATGTTGCACTAACATCCCTTCATCGTGGCTGATACCTGCATACTGCTTCAACTCATAAAAGTGTCGCTCGTACTGCTCTACTGACATCGACAACTGCCTAAGGTCATGGAACTCATCAGCCCTGCGTTGCCTCCAATGATCTGAGAGGAAGCGAGCCCTGAACCTGTCTAGAAACAACTCCCATGTGACCATACTAATATCAAGGTGTAACTTTTGTTCTTCAAGACGCCACCAAGTAGATGCAAAACCTCGCAAGTGCATAACTGCACACCGAGCCTTGGTATTGCTACCATAGGGGTGCATTGCAAAGCATCGCTCTAAGTCAATTAGCCACGTCTCAGCCTCCAAACCTCCTCCAGAACCATCAAAAGTAGGAGGGTGTGCTCGCATTAGATCTCTCATATGGCCTGCTATGACTGCATCCTGAACCACTTCTGTATCCCTGTGCCTCGGTGATCTCTCCCTCTCTCTCTCAACCTGTTGCACCTCATCCTGCCTAGGTCCCAAACGACCAAGAATCTCTCCAAGAATGTGTTGCAATTGTCCATCCAAACCAGGTTGTCCCTGATTTTGTCCACCACCTGATGCATTGCGTTGAGGACTTAGTCGTTCCTCGTGCATTGAACCATGAATGCTTGGCGGTGACGGACTTTGGCGGTTGACTCTATGACCACCACCTCGGCCTCTTCTTTGGCCACGACCTCTACCTCGAGGCATGATCCTGCACAACGATTAAAGTTATGTAAGATCAAGAGTTGCACAAAGGTTGCATAACGGACACAACTACCCAAAGGACCTAGTGTTAGCAACCTTGGCTCTGATACCAAGCTGTCACGCCCCGCCGTGCAAACCCCAAAGGAACTAATAACAACGGAATAATTTTTTTTTTTTAAAGAATATAATAACATACTCAAGTATTATAACATATCAAAGTAATAAGTTACACGACTAGTTCCAATAGGGTACACGAAGTGACATGACTATTCTAACCCATAACATCGAAAAAAAGATAAACAATAATGAAACAATTATATAAATCTATTAATTCCCATTCATCATTAAAAATGTCCATTAAACAATACCGTTATCAATACCATATGCACATGTGACAATACAAGTAATTATAAAGACATAAAGTGCTACATATTTCGATAGATACAACATAACGTAACCAACTATTACAAGTGACAATTCATGAATACATACAAGACCTGAATATACATTACATCCCAAGTGATAATAAAATACAATTAACTGAAGATACATCTCAATAACTACATATCCAAATTACATCGAGGTCACCCCATCACACGTGGGAGACTATACATCAATAAATACATTAAATACATTACAACTGAAGTATATACAACTATCTGGTACATAAGAATAACTGGATCATCAACATCTTCCAAAAGCCATGCAATAAAGATACACCTGTAATAGAAGGGGAAACCCAACGGGGTGCGAAGCACGTTCCACCCAACCACCCCCGTGCTGAGAGTAGACAAGGAAGGGTCCCCGACCAAGTACGTCTAACAATAGCAAAGACTAACTCCAAGAAGACAACTTAACACCAAAGACCACATAGAAACTCAACAACAACAAAACCAAAAGGCACAACAACAACCACTTCGAAACGTAATCAACAAGTCACAATCACAACATCAAAGAAACTACAGACATAATATCGAACTCAAGACATAATATCAAGTACTACTTCCAACCATGACCAAAGATAAATCAATAAATCACTTCCAGAGGACTTGAGTAAATCAACACAAATAGAATGTTAGACGAGAGTGTCATCGCATGGTTTCACATGGATTCTCCAGACAACCTATCACAAGGTGCCGCCTCCATCTCTACATGGATTCTCCAGACAACCAAGTTAAGGTGTTGCTTCCATCTATGGTTCTCCTAACAGCCTATCTCAAGGCGCCGCTCCATAGGGTTACTCATGCGGAGTCGTTAACCTTTCGTGATGACAAGGCAACGACCTTGCCAACCACGGCCTTCTCACCCCTTTAGTTCCGTGATAGCACCAATAGGTGGACTCCAGGCTTCTCAATTATCTTATTAGCGTATAATCCTCACCCATGGTTTGTTACTTAAGTTATCACTGATTAATCTAACTCTATGTGGGTTACCCTGACAGCCCCTTTGTGCGCCGGCCCCCACTAGAGCCACTCTCTCTAATCACTCAAGCACAAGAATATCCAACCGAACAGGATTGTAGCGACAAGGAAAAACTGAACCAACAACGGATCAACTGCGAGGAATACCCTCTTGCCCAAAATCATACAGAAGACATTTACAAACGGTACAATCTTTGTGTACTTTAATCTCACCACCAAAACAAAAATATAAAAACAACCATCAAATTACATGATTGAATATAGATACCAGTATTCTCACCTCTGGAAGTCCTAAATACAACCTAGGTTCCTAAAATTAGACAAGTTAACTCTAGGGTTTTACCACATGACATAAACCCAAAAAGGAGAAAATCAAATTAAATAAAATGAATAATCTCGAGAGTAAACGACACATCAACAACACCATAAAACAATTTATAATGTATAACAAAATTCATCAAATAGATAGATCAACAAGTCGAAAGTATACAACTAAATTCAAAGCACAATTTATTTCTACTTCACACAATAACACTATAATGTTGCATCCTTTAGTTTTGACCAAACAATTTAATAATAATCCCATAGCGTATTCTCAATTTCCTCAATTAAACTATATTCTTATAAATTGTAAGAAAAATAATCATATTAAAAAAAAACATAATCATAATAAATAAAATCTTTTATATAAAAATATATATATACATCAATAAATAACTATATTCTAAAAACCATTTTATAAAAAAACATATTATAAACTTAACAATTTTCATATTAAATTCAAACCCACAACATATCCAACTAACTACACATAAATAAGCAACTATATACCTATACTTATAAATAAAACATATATATATAAATAAGAAAAATCATTTTATAAAATATTTAATAAATGTCATAATTATAATTGCCAAATATATATATATATATATATATATATATATATATATATATATATATATATATATATTTAAAATCATCTGTTAAATCGTATTATGAAAATTATTTAAATAATCTATTAACTCATATTATGAAAATTACCAGATATATATATATATATATATTATGTACCTATACATTTATATATATATGAAATATAAATCATATTTTAAATAACATAAAAAAATACAATAAAATAAAATGAATTTATTTATTTTAAAAATAAATAAGAAAAAAAAACGTATGAACCCTCCTGGTACACAAGACATTAGGCCACCTGCGGGTACCACACTACTGTGTGGTCGTGGGCCACGCTTTCAAGGTGTCGCTGTGACTGTTCTTTATCGGCTGTATGCGAAATTCTCTTTGGTCAGCTGTACAGTTGTATGGGCTTGCACGGCCGGTCAGTAAGTACGGCCCCATCACTCCCCACCCAAAATTTTGTTTTATTTTATTTTTTTAATTATTATTATCTTTTAATTTTCCAAAAAATCATTTATTTTTATTTTTATTTTAGTTATTATTTTCTTTCAATTTCGATTTTCAAGAAAATGAAAATACTTAATTTAATTTAATTTAATTTTTTTTTTTTAAACAATTCATTATTATTATATAGATATATATATTTTTTTATATAACATATTTAATTCGAATCATCAAAATACAAGTTCAGATATAAATCATAAAACTAAATTGTTTTCTTAAAGATCTGGGCATATAGATTCAAACGATAACAAAAAGGGATTTTCTTTCCAAGGTAATTTTAACATAATAACAAATTGATTTTTCTTTCCAACACAAAAATCTTCACAACCAAATTTTATTGAATAAATTTTAAAGGGTTTTACTTATAATTTTTCTAAGATTTAATATAGTTTCAAAAGAAATCATTCAAGAATATAACACAACCAAACCAAAACCCTCTTTCAAACGAAATATTGATTTAAGATATTACATGCATGATTTTCTTTACAGAATAAAAAGAATAAATAATAAATTCTATGGAACCTGGAGTCCTTCGTCTGAAGAAGTGTCCCTTCTGAAAGCTCCTTTCGAATTCCTCCTGCAGCTCCTCCTCGAATCTATCTATCTTCAAAACAATTATTTTCTCCCCCAAGTTTTCAACAAACAAAATTCTTTTCTTTTCTTTTTATCTTTCTTTTCCCAGATCCAAAAACAACAGAGTAGAAGTTCTCTCCCTGAATAATCTTCTCATAAAATAATAAATCAAAAATAAAACTCAATAAAGCTTCCCTGCTTTCTTTTCACAAAAAGTCTCCTTCCTATTGGTCCTTTTCAGCTTTTAAAAGCACAAATTTATCTACAGTTTGTAATTAAAATAATTTATTTAAACAAGCTATTATCTATGCAAGATTTTGCTAATTTAATATTAGTAAAAAGATATTATTTAATTATCTTTAACAATATTTATTTAATTTAATTATTGTCAACATTATTAATTAAAAATAATTATTTACTCTTTTAAATAAATTGAATCACTTTTTAATTTATAATATATTTAAATTTAATATTCGACTAACACACAATTAAATCAAACAACTAAACAACTTTAATCCATTATCCTATAAAATAAGGTTAATTAAATAAACATGACCCATAAATCAACTGAATACCTCAACAAAACAAACTACACAAACAACGAGAACGAAAACCACAGTCATAACATGACTCACAACAGACGACGGACTTGGGACGGGGACGCTTCCAAACCTACTCCCTTTTTCAACATTTTTACCCGTTGGGCTAGTTTATTGCTCGCCCTGTCCTGCCGAAGCAGGTGGAATCGAGACTTATTCCTGCAATCCTGCATCCAAGCAAACGTCAAGTAGCACATGTATATATATATATAATCAACATCCTACCGTGAGAAGGAATTGCAGTGTAGCAGGGCACTCGTGAACGAGTGATGCTACACTGTCCTCTCACCTAATCCATTCTAACAATTACAATATCCATAACAACTAACATTTCTAACCAATTGATCATAAGATAATATTCTAATTAACTACTGCATCATAACTAATTGCTAAACCATTGCATTATAAAGTAACACAGAATTCAAATCACATGATCACCATACGATTATCACATCGACATTTAAAACATTAGAGAGAAAGCATTACCTAATAAAATAATCCAAACCCTACATATAGAGTATCATAAATCATAATAAAAATATCAATTGTAGCAATTAATTAAACTACACAACCACACACACCAAAACGATGAATCAGTCACCATCACAATTCAGTATCACACTAACATATAAAGCAAACAATAGTAGTAAATAGTATCAAACATGGGGGTATTACATATTGTTTAATTGTAATTTGAATTGTATTATGTTTATTAATTCAGTTTAATTTGGAAGTATTTCTTGATCATCCTTTGATTACTTATTTACTGGTCATTGCTTTAATTTATGTGATGGGATTTATGATTTTAAGTTAGTATGTTGACTCTTGTAATCCTTGAGTTTTATGATACTTTTGTATGTTGTTGAGTCTTGTGGTTCCCTGTTTGGATGTTCTTGGTTGTGGTCTCTTTCTTGTTAGCTCCTAGCACGGGGGGTGGGTCTTCGGACTCACATGGTCGGGTGGAACGTGCTAAGCACCCCATTGGGTCCCCAGTCGAGGATCGAGAGGTGCGGATTGGTGCGGTTGCAGCGACTCCAGAGTTGTACTTGTCTTGGAGCCAGTTATGATGCTTTGTATTCATCTCTTCTTCTGTATCATGATTCTTGTTGTATGGTTTCCGTTCATGGTTTGGAAACACTTTTGTATCATTGTACTTCTTAAACTTTGTACTGTAATGTAATGTTAAACCCGATGTGGTTATTGGCCATGGTAGTTATTATTCATTGTGTTGAGTTAATTATGTATATGTTGTATTTTCTCAGATGGTTTCTTATCAATGATTTTCATGTATGTGTTATATTTGTTAATGTTTAATTTATTATGGATTATATCTTTGGATTTTATTCTTTATTGTCATTGTGTGGATCTCAGTCTCGTAATGACTCCTCGTGTACCCCAAGGGATGTATGTGCTAATGAATCTACTTAAATGAAATTCATGTTATGATTTAATGTGTATTACATGTATGTTATGTTTACTTAAAATAAAAAAAATAAAAAAATGTTGTGATTATTGTTTAATAGTCCTTTGGGGTTCACACGAGGCTGAGATGGGAGAGGATGGCCTTAAGTTTGTGTCAGGTAGAGCACCTTGTTGCTGTCGTTTGTGGTATGGGGGATGGGAATGAGCATAGTCAAAAGAAGAAGTCAGGCAAAGATGGGGATTAATTTTCTCAAGGATTGTGTGGATGGGCTCGTGGAAAAGTTGATTGGCTGTTTGTGTTGATGGGCAACAAGCAGGAGATAGGTGCAGACAAGGCGGTGGGTGACTAGTGCCTATAAAATAGGCTATTATGTAATTTTTTTAGCATTTTATGCAAATATGTAACACGAATTTAGGTGTCTAAAGGGTAATAGGCTACCACACATATGCTTAATGCATTGGATAATTAAAGATAGTTTTATATCAATGGCTCATTTTGGTTGTAAAAGGGTCAAATTGCAAAAAGCATATGCAAATATAAAGGAGAGAACATATGTAATATTTTTTTATATCGAATAGATAGGTGTGACCCCAGTAAGCACTACATTTACTAATAAGAAAATATTACTAATAAATATTTCTTATTTCAATTAAATTAAATCAATAAATAATCAATATTTATTTATTTAAAATGATAGTTTAATACATAAATATTTAAATATTTTATAATATATATTAAATATTAATTAACTTCTTTATCAATAAATGTGGTACTATCGGGGTCACACCCATATGTTAATTTCAAAAAAGATAAATCACATATATTTTACCCCTGTAACTCAATATATCTTTCTACAATTTTACCCCTTTACATGCAAAATGGGTCTTGTATACCTAAAATTATCTTTGATCTCCCTTCACAAATTACATACTAAACCGAATGACTGCCTACTACCCTATTTACTAATAGATATCAGCTAAATGTTCTAAATACTAAAATATTATGTTAGTACTCACCCACCTCGTCCTCTACATCATGCTCTCCATCATCCTCTTGTTCATTATCCACCATAGCAAAACCCCAGTCGTCATCTCCTGTTGTGACCCCTTCCACACATCATCTAAGGAAGTTAATTTCCATCCTTGCCTAGCTTCTTCTCCCTTCAATGTTCATTCCCACTCCCCATATCACAAACAACATAAGTGAGGCACTCTGAGTCACTCCAATTTGTGGCCATCCTCTCTCATTTGGCATAAATCCCCTTCACAAGAGTGCATGGTTCAAGTAGTTTCTCAACCTATCACACCACCAAGACCAAGCCAGGTAGTACATCATCTTTCTCACTGTTTCCTCCACACTCACATCTAACAACATTGCTAAGAACATTGAGGCTATGTCCAAATTGACTTTGTATCTTTCATTCCTAGCCATATAAACATCCCCCAACACCATACACAATGTGTGAATGATGATTCCTACTCTGGTTTTAAACACTTCCATCAACCTTCTCTCAGAAATTTCTCCATGGAAAGCCATTTGCCTCTTCTTGGCCACCATGCAGATTGTTGTATTCATCTTCCCTTTACAAATGTTTGCTACATGTTTGATAGTATTTTTCAAGATCCACCGTCATTATTAAACTTTGTGCCTTCATCCTTCCCCACATTTTTCTTAAATTTCCATATTTTCCCATAACCTTGTGATGATCTAGCCCACCTCCCCTTACTATCCTTTTAATTCATTTCTTTTTTGTATAGCTTGTTCCAAGTTTTTAATGATTCAGCCTCGCACTCCTTCGTATTCATTTTCACCACCACCTTTGCCACTTCATCCGCCATAGCATTCCCTTCTCTACATACATGTGCCACAAAGTATTCATCGAAGGCTTTCAACTCCTCTCTTACTTGGCGTACTAGCTTATTTAATTTTTAGTTTGGTATACTACCCTTTCAAATTGTGTTTATGACAAGTTGTGAGTTGCCTTCCAAATGTAATCTTTGTACTTTGATTTTAACTCCCTTCTACACTCCCAACAAAGCTACATGAAGCTTGGCTTCATTATTCGTCAATCTCCCTAATCCCTTACTAAGATTAGGACTTCACCTTCGTAATCCACTATCGCATATCCGCGCCCAACCATTCCTAGATTCCCCTTAATTTCTCCATAAAAATCAATTTTGATCGTCTAAGGGAATCCATTTGACATCCTTATGTGTCACCCTTAATAGATTAATATGAAAGACCTCATAAATAGGGGAATATTAATTAACTTATGATAGTATATAATATTTTCTATTTTAGAAAGAAATTATTAAATATTAATAAATTTGTTAATTTTTTTAATATATATAAATTTTCTATTTATTTTTTAAAACTTTATAATAATAATTTTAAATTAAAAGAAATAAAATTAAAGTTTAAATGTTTTAATAATAAAACAATGTTAACTCGCATTGTCTTACTTTACTGTGAGTAATTTACTACATGGAAGTTATTTGTGTTGATTGGAAGTCTATGTAATACTAAATGTCCATTCATGAAATTTTCTATATTGAGTGATTAAAATGATGGAGAATATATGTAGAAGGTTGTTGGACTAAAGAAAAAAGTTGGATTGAAAAAAATGGATGTCATTTGTGACAATATTAAACTATAGCAATCTTAAAAGAAGCGAGATTAAATTTTGGAAAGGCTTTGAATCTATTAAAATTTTAAAAGGTTGATCTTAGAAAGAAAACCTAAGGAAAACCCCATTGAGATCCTACTACCAGGGAGGATGTAGCGGATCCACCCTACTCATAGTGCATGTGTGGAAGGCTACACCTGAATGGCAGCATTAGGTTTGGTTCCTACAATTTCATGAAGACAACATGCATCGTTGCATTCATTATTAGTCTGCCAACATCACATTGATGATGATTATGAGGGTGTTCTACTTACAGAGCATGATGTTGGTTGGATTTTTTTAGTAGGAAGTTTAGAAGCAATGTTTTGGACTGCCCATTTGCATGTTGAGGAACCCAACAAGCAATTTTTTATATAGAAGTGAATCAATAGTATAATGTAAACTACATGGATATAGTATCTATACATTTTTACTCATGAAAAATTAAAATTAAAATTCCCTCAGGTGAAATATCATATGACCCAATGTGTCGAGAGAACCTCAAATGCATTACTACATGATCCAATGCATAGAAGGAAAATTAATGAACATATCTGTCCTGGGACAAGACAATCATCTGGGGAATGAAAAAAGTCTTCACTGCTAAAAGTGAAATGCTATGAAGGTTAATTTCATCTTAAAAGCTAGGCCTGCCTTGATTTCCATTTTATACATAATTTTTTTTATAAAAAATAGTAACAAATTTTAAGAGTATTGGGAATTAAGAACAAGGTACAATGAATGATCATAGAATATATTATTATATGGGGTCAATTAGTACTATAGAGCTAGTTTTAATTCTTTTATTGACAGTCCCCAAATGGTGAAGCCCAAAAGTACATCAATGAAAAAAATCTGAACTACAGAAGGAACTAATTACTCCTAAAGATGGGGAATCGTAAACAGGATACATCAATGAATGGAAGCCAGTGAATCCTTAACAGAATACATCAATGAACGGAAGCTAGTGAAAACTAAATTGAAAAGGGAATGTAGTGTAGACAATTTCAAAAATACAGCTAAATGAGTAAATTATCTACTTAAAATTGATAGCATAAACTATAATTATGTAAACAAAATTGCATAAAACAGATTATAGAACCAAACTTTACTACAGTAAAGTGACAAAAATGCTTTTCTTATATGGGATTGAAACAATACTCCATTCCTATCATCCTTGTCCATATTTTTAGGTCTGCTCCACGTTTTACAGCTGGAAGATAATGCAAATGATAGTATTTGATAGGTCCGTATTCAAAAGAAAATCATTCAGATAAATGTACAGTTGATTCGAGAGTTCAGAGCTGCGGTTTTAAAACAGACTATTATGGTTTTGAGGCTTTAGAGTCCAGACAGAGAGACACTAAAGGTAGAGGCAGAGAAAACGCATTTAAATTTGTCTAGGCAGTCTTTATAATGGAGAATTTGATAAGAAGGTTAGCAACAAATTGTAAGAGTATGTCTAATTAAAGAAAAGGTATTTGACTGAAAAGGTGAGAACATAATTTTTCATGGTGTGAACCAGTACTTTGGAACTAATTCTAGCTCTTTAATTTTCTTGCAGTTCTTGAATATAAAGAAAGGAAAATAATTATGGGTAGATTGAACAGAGGAAGGAAAGAAAAAGTCTATACCAGGCAGAATTCAAATCATCAAGAAATTGGCTATTTCACAGATGGTGAAGCCCAGAAGTAAATCAATGATAAAATCGTGAACCAGAAAAGAAATTAGTTTACTCTTAAAGATGGGGAAGCCCAGACAGAGTACATCAATGAATGGAAGCCAATAAAAACTAAATTGAAAAAGGAATGTAGTGTATATCTAAACAATCTCAATAATACAATTAAAATGAGTGGACTATCTATTTAAAATTGATAAGGTAAAATGTAATTATGTCAACAAATTTTGCATAAAACAGAGTATAGAACCATACTTTACAACAGTAAAGTTTCAAAAATGTCTTTCTCATATGGGATTGAAACAATACTCCATTTCTTATCATCGTTATCCATATTTTTAGGTCTGTTCTACGTTTTACAGTTGGAAGATAATGGGAATGATAATGTTTGACAGGTGCGTATTCAAAATAAAATGGTTCAGATAAAGTTACCATTGATTCGAGATCTCAGACCTGTGGTTTTAAAACAGGGCATTATAGTTTTGAGGGTTCATAATCTAGAGAAACAAAGAGAGATTACAGGTAGAGGCAGAGCAGATGCATTTAAAGTTTCTCTAAACAGTCTCTATGATAGAGAATTTGATAGGGCAACACACATCAAACATATGTTAATAATCCGAAGTTATAAACTCTTGTTCTGCCAAAGTGTAACTATAACTGTAACTATACTATAATTCGTGCCAAGTAACTTTGTACAATTTTATAGTATAAATCATAGCAAATATTTTTCTGTATTCAAATTCTCTGACCTATTTTATCATGGTATTCCGGCTGGGTTTGAAAAAGAAGGAAGAAAGAGTAAGCCAACCTCATCATCTTCATCTCTTCTTTTCCTTTGCTCGTCGTTCCATACTCCAACCTCATCATCTTCATCGCTTCATCTCATCCCATCAGGGTTGTGCCTGTGATGCCAACAAATGAACAGTGAACAATATTCAATATCATACACTAAAAATCATCCAATGTATGTTCATAATATAAGTTATAGCAATGGAAATATAAATTTCTACAAGAAAATAATTAGCACACCTTAAATTGCGCGGAGTCGTAGAAGTTTGCCTGAGAATAAATGGCTTTCCTCCGCAACCTTAGGTTTAGAGATAGAAAATAAGGAAAGACACATCTTAGCGGATAGAAATATGAAAAGCTTTTTGAAAACAGGGGCAGAAAACCAGGAATGATAAACTCAGAGAAGATAGGCAAATGAAACACGTAGAGAAGAAGGAAAAATAGCAGGAGAGGAGGAGCCCTACAGGACAACTTAAGGAAAGACAGAACAGTAAAACCCCTAAGTTCAGACCATTATTCTCAGAATAGCATTTTCAACTTTCTTCTTGTCTGGGTGGAAATGGGATTAAAAAACTTTCCAACTAGAGGGAATATAGAAGAAAAGAGCGCTAAAACATATCTCCAAAGTAGCTTGGAGATTCGAAAGTAGGACGCCCAGGCGTTTACCTCGGGATTTGTAGTATCAATAATGATGGACGAGCTTTTCTCCAACAGCCAGATTTGGCTCTTACATCTGCGTCCTCGCATTCAATAGGGCTATGATTTTGACAAGCCTAGCAAGAGTTTCAAAACTTGGAGCTTGTCTAATGTTTAGATGCCATGATCCCAATTGAAGGAGGAGCAAAGGATGATGAAGGCAGTGTTGTGGATGATTACTAAGCAGGGAAAGGGCAGCAACTTTGACCCCTTTGCAGCAGTGCTGCAGGAGACAAATGAAGATGAACACACCAGCAGTAGGGATGAGATTGTTCACCTAGGCGTAGGAGTGGTCAGTCTTGTTCTCTGTTCCAAATTTTCAACAAAAACATTATCAAAATCCTGGCTTTTCAATTTATTGGGAGAAAAGGCTAAAACATCTACAATTTAACCCTTAACTCACACGCTAATAACATAATACCTTTCTCACATATGAGATTCTTCTCCCAGCTGAAGCTCTTTGGTTCTGGTCCGGATTCAAAATACAGTAACCTACACCCTAGGATACAAATAATTGCAGACTGGTAAAGTGAGAATAATATCGTCTACCAAAGTTGATGACGATAAATGGAAAATGCCCGGCGGGCAGGGGCCGGTATGTACTGTTTAGGTGGCCGGGCCCACAGCTTTTTTAAATCGGACATTTGCCAGTGACTCCTCCATTTCTGTTTCCAGATTTGTCTCTGCCTTTACGTTCCGTTCATATGTACCGTTGCAAAGGTTTTATTTGCTGTACATCTGTTTCTTTATCTGCTGTCCAGAAGAGTAAATATTTGGTTTTCAATCTCACATTGATTGCGATGAAAGCTATTCTAAAAATCTAGAAAGCATTTAATGTGATACATTTCAGTCAACGATTAAAAGAAATTAAAAAAAACAACGCTTTAGGCTTATTATACTTAAACAAATTTGATATGGGTTACGATTTTTATTTTTGAGAGAAGTATTTTTAGTTTTTAACATTAAGGATTTTAATAATAATTAACAATAAATTATTAATAATTCATATTTAAAAAATAACTTTTCAATTTTAAAAAATAATTCATATTATTATTTTGTAATTGATATTTAGTAAGAATTATTTTTTTTAAAATATTTTAAAATAATTGATAAATGATTATTTAAAATAACAACTTTAATTTAAAAAATTAATAATAAATTATTTATTAAAAATCAATTTTAAATAATATTAATAAGTAAAATTATTACATAATAATAAATAATAAATTATTGATTATTAATTATTTAAAGTTAAAAGTGATGAATAAATTACAAATAATTCAGAATTCGACATTTTAGATTTTGACAATATTATTTATGGTTTTATTAAAAATTGTTGGATTTTGACAAACATGACATCTAATTGACAATTTGATAATGAAATTAATGTATCATTTTCAGTTTACATGTACATCAAAATCTCTAAAACGTTGTCAACATAATCATTTTGTACATATTCTATGAATTTGGTATTCCATGAACCCACATCATGTTGAGGCATTTTATCTAGCAACTCCTGTGCCATTAGCATTCATCCACATTTTCATACATATGTATCAACGCATGCATAATTACAATATTTCACCAAAAAAGAGCTTTCTATTATTTGTTGATGGATCTCGATACCCAACTTTAAAGCTTCCGTTTTAGTAAACACGAGGAGAACATTGGTAAATATCACTAAGTTTAGTTGTATGCCTTGCAATTTCATTTTCCAAAATATCGTGATAGCTTGTTACACACCTAGTTTGCATTTTAATATATATGGTATCACATTTAATGAAATGTCATTTCAATTTAGGAATTTTGTCAAATAGTTAACATGCATTGTTAAGGCTTCGACTTTTTGTAATACGAGTTTACATTTCATTCAAGGATTTGGCTCCATGTTAACTAGTTTCCCATGATTGATTTTTTTTCTATTTCATGTTTAATTTCATTGCAATTGCACTTTTTTGAGGCATTCTACCAAATGGTTCACTAGTATTGGAGCATTTTATTTAGACATAAATTACTAAGTATAACTCTCTAAACATTTTACTTGGCAACTCCTTCAAGCATCAAGATAGTGAGTGTTAGAGACTCATATTGAAGCATATATGGTAGATATTATACCCATTAGCATTCATCCACATTGTTAAAAACATCTCTCCTAGGTAATCTCCTCTATCTTCCCTTAAATTTTTTATAGTTCCCAACATCTACACATTTAACTCATTGACTGGCTTGGTTGATGAAACAAGTTGAAAAATGTGATGAAGTGATTGCTACATTTGGCATCATGTATGTAGAATGAAGAGAGGTAGCAATAACCTAATTATAGTTGAATCAAACACTATATTTAAAATTTTAGAAGGATTGTTATTAGAAAGACGTGTTATTTTTAAAATTTATAGATGGGTTGTCTAGGGCCACCCATTTGTTATAAATTTATTATACTTCTAAAATTCCCCACTTATGAAGCATGCAATGAACATCATACTTCATAAATGACAAGTGTATCTTATTAAAAGTACTTATTTATAAAATAAACCCAAAATCATGAATTATAGTAAAAACCTTCATGACCTAAGCAAGGACTCGATGATATCCTTATATCCTTATCTACCACGTAGATACTTTCACCATCCACTCTTATTGACTTAGCATATATTTTAGCTATCTCATATTTAAGTGGTGAAGAGACTTATTTATGAAAATTGAAGAGAGGGTTAGTAGTCATAGCATACTATAGGGTATAGCCTATAGAGAACAAAGAGGAAAAGACAATAAAAATAAATATAGTTCACAATTAGTTGTTTCCACCATACAGTGATTTTCGTAGAGTTGTAGTTCACAATTAGTTATTTCCACCATATACTAATTTCCATAGAGTTACATAAATTGATTAAAATTCAAAATGATATATTTCTAATAAAATCATAGATCATATTGAGGAGAAATTAAATAATTCTAATTTCATTTGAAATTGATCATTTTGAATTTTCGCAAACTTGACATAGACAAATGATAATTTGATAATGAAATTAATTATCATAATTGAGTTTTAAATTGGATACAACACAATACACACAAAAACAAGCTAAGAGATTGTTATGAGGGTAGTGATGCAACATGTCTAATTAGAATGTGTAGTAACAAAAAAAGTATCCTCTTCCCTTGCTTGTTTGGATAATTAACATTAAATTTTAACTAATGATGTCTTGGAGTGGTGTTGTAATGTTTTGTACACATTCACACTATTCTAGGACCTTTATTTAACTAAAAGATGCCTTAATTGATCTTTTGCAAAGGTGTTGTAACGTGTTGTAACACACTTTCACACTTATCTAGGATATATTTGCTTAATTAAGCCTAATGGATCCCTTTCTAAATAAAATATACATAATGTGTACCTTGTTTAAGTGTTGTAAAGTGTTTTAAAGCACTTACACACTTATATAGGTGATCTTAATTAATTGTGGTTAATTGGAGTTATTAACCCCTTTTTTATTGAAATTTAGGCTTTAATTTTGATACCTCCCAAGGATCTATCCCAACAATCATAATTTAATTAACAAAATATTTCATTGGGAAAAGTTTGGTCTTGGCAAGTTGAACCAAGACCCATTCACAGTTGATGGTGAATGTGTCCTCCTTGCACAAGACCCCCCTTCTTGGTTGATTTGGAATGGGTTTTTAGCCTTCTTTTAGTCCCCCGAAGCTTGGCTTTGGAAACTTAGCTAAGACCCATACGCTCAAGATGGCGAATGGGTCCTCCCTTAATGAGACCCACCTTTTTGAATTTCATTCTAGTGGGAATTTAATTATCTTTCTTCCCAAATCTGATGTCGGCCTTAATTCTTTGAATTTTGGGGTTAATCTCCTAATTTAGTATAAATAAGGGGTTAATTCACCTAGTTTCATCCTAGAATTTCAAGAAGTCAAGCAATATAGCAAATTAGAGTTCACAAGAGCATTTCAAAGGCATCTTCGAGGCATTTCAAGGTGGATTTCAAGTGTTTATTGCAGCAATTCAAGATCATATCATCATTTCAAGGGTTTGATGCATGCATTCATGTTGTTAAGCTAAGAAATGGATGTAGCATTGAAGATCTACTTACAACTATTGTTCACATCATTTTCAAGGATCCTAGTTATATATTCTTCATGGCCACTACATGATAGTTTGCAGATTTGTTTCACAAGACATCATCCAAGGTGATATCATTTACATTATTCCATGTTTCATGCTTCATTACTTTATTTCATCATTTAGTTTGATTACCAACAAGGGGTTTGACTAAGGAAAACCCCCATTCACTAAAAAAAAACAAGTCTTTTTATCCCTTGAGTGTGTGTTTGCAAATTTACAAGTTGAGGATCAAGTTGAGCAAGATCTAGAACAAAATTGTCAAAGTTGTAATGTTGCAAAAGTTGTGATTCAAAGTGCAAGATCACAGAAAGAGATCTATAGAATTGCATATAGGCTTCTAGAACTTTATAACATGGAACTCAAAAGTTCAAAAATCAAGGAACTCAACCCTAAAATTAGTTTTCTAAAATCCTAAAAGGACCCATTCATTACTGAAGGCGAATGAATCCTCCATAGCTCAAAAACATCAACTTTTTGGCCAAGTACACAACTTTTTTATGCTCTAAAAACATCCCCCATATTTGTTATAATAGTTATGATTAGTTTTTTATTATTATTTGCATCTTATTTTACACATAATTGAGTGAAACACTTGTTAGAAAAATAGTCATTCATCATCTTGTTTATCAAACACCTTGATATAATCCATTGTTCAATGTTTCTGAGTGTATCCATTAGATCAAAACTCTTTGAGGAATTGACTCAAATAATTCACACTTTGTCTATCCTCCCACATTTTGCATACATTTCAAAAGGGTATATGCAACCACAATGCTTGAGAAAATTTATCTTTATATTATGCTTTGATGGATTCCATACCTTGTTCAAAATCTCCCATATTAGGACAACCAACAGGGATTCTAGTGAAGGTTGTGGAATTTGCATCTACCAATTGTATTTTCTTAAAACTTTCTAAAACCTTTTCAGCATTATGTGTTTATTGTATAACCATTATAGTCCATGATTTCAGATTTATTCATCTTTACATCTACCAACTATATTTTCTTGAATTTTCCTACAGTATTTTCAATGTAGAACTACTTTATGTATATCTTACAATCCTTTTAGTCCACATGGAGTTGCATCCTTTGTTAAAGAAAAAATTATAATATATTTCTTATTTATGTTCTTATTTTGCATACATATTTATGGGTGATCCCACAATACTGGTTTACAATTTTTGGCCAAATTGGACACTGAATTGATTTTTTCTAACTAAATCTTCACTTTCGGACACCTATAGCAGCTAAACTGTGAGGAATTTGAAGATGATGCAAACCAGTGATTTGTGATATTTTTTCTATAGATTTATAGATATATTTTCAAAAAAATTAGAATCAGATTTCACTTCTTTTTCCATCTCCAAAAACTAGTTTTTTCTAGTAAACACCATTTTTACGGAGTGATACTCACTATATAACACATAACTTTTTTTCCATGAAGGATAAAATTATATTTTTTTATAATTTAGATTTGTAACTATGATATCTAGTGCTCCCAATTGTTTTCATAGTGTTTTATTGAATATTTTTTGCTTAATCAAGTTTCAAAGTCAAACCAATTACAATTCAGACATAGGTAGACCGTATAACGCATTATATTTTTTGTATGTATCAAATTTTTTTTTCTTTTGTTGGATCAAGGACTTCAATATCTGGTGCACTCATATTTTTCAAAAAATTATAATCTTCTATTTTTTGACATGTGCAGAATAGAGAGCTTGATTTTTGGTGAAAAACCTACATTCACAAGAAATAAAAAATAAATAAAATAATCAAATTTAATTTAATTAAAATTATGCTTTTTTGGAATCTTATAATATTGAATACATACTTACAAAAAAAATAAAATTAATTGAATTCATTTGATCCCCAAAAAGGTAAATCAAATGTGGTTTTTTTATGAACATTTTGATAGGTGTAAAAGAGACTCTATTATAGGTATTTTTTAAAACTAGCGGGGTTCTATCCAAGGGGGATTGGTCCAAGGTGGTTTGATCAAACCCTCTTCAATTTTAATCCTTTAAATGGAACTTTTCAAGGGTTAAATCATTATATTTTCTAAAAATATGTGATTTTAGAAAAAATCAGGATCTCCGAGAAAGTGTAAACCACTATTGTGGCAGCACCCTTATAAAATTTTAATATTATTGATAATATTAATTTTGGAAAGACATTAAAAGAGTTTGGTAATTGTAGTGTAGGAAAAAGTATCCCTTTTTCACACTTAATTTGGGAATTAATTAAAATGGACTAAATTATGCCTTAATTTAGTGTTGTCAAATTTATTTTACATATTCATATTAATTTTAGGGCCTTATTAATTAAAATGGACTTAATTGTTCCTTATTTGTGACATTGTAAGGTGTACCTTTACACTTTCACACTTATCTAGGGCTTTATGAATTAATTGAGGTTAATTATGCCTTAATTGGCCCCTTTAGTTCAAATCCAAGCCTAATTAATTGTAATTTTTGAAGAGGAAAACTTGGCATTCATTAATGCATAACATAACACTTATTATTGTACAATGTGTGTCCTAGGTAAGTGACCTAGGACCCATTCACCAAGGGTGAATGGGTCCTCACTTAGACCGGAACCTAATTTAACTTATGTTTTTGGTGGTATTTTAATGATTTCAAATGTATATTCACATTTTGGCTAATATGTTGATGTAGTGTTCAAGATCCATTCAAGCATTCATAGGCATTACTTCAAATCAAGTTTCAAGATCAAGATCCACATCCATTGAATTCATTTCATGCTAGTTGTTGATGTACATTCCAAGGTTCATCCAAGGGTTTGGTGAGTTGTGACATAGGTTGAAGTTCATTCATCATTCCTTCATGTTTCATTATTTCATTACAAGGTTTAGTTACCCACAATGGGGTATGACCAAGGAAAACCCCCATTCACCAACAACAAAACATTTTTCCCTCTTGATTTTTGTTTACAAGTTTTAGGTGGAAGATCTCTTGAAGAGAAAAGTTGGAAAGTTTTCAAAGTTACATTTGTTGTCATCATGGTTGCAAATTCATGGAAACATACCTACAAGATTTATTTCTAACTATCCAATTATGAAAATCAAGAATTTGGGAGTGCAGACATAAGAGAAGAGAACCTAGAAACCATTTTTATAAAGCCCTAGCTAAGACCCATTCACCATAGGGTGAATGAGTTCTT
The DNA here is from genome assembly GCA_007258455.2 of Sequoia sempervirens. NCBI lineage: Eukaryota > Viridiplantae > Streptophyta > Pinopsida > Cupressales > Cupressaceae > Sequoia > Sequoia sempervirens. The sequence goes on along the minus strand of VDFB02380978.1, from coordinate 22,948 downwards.
AGTTGGTCTTGAAAAAGCACTTTTGGTGACTGGTAGACATCATTTTCCCCTTCGTAGATCTATATTTTGACTTCTAGTTCCATCAAAATTGATCTTAATCTATTAGATGCACTTTATAGCTTGAATTTTGGAGTTATTTTGCTATTTTTAATCTTTCTCCCCAAAGTGCTATTTAATCAAGGCCCCCGTCCTTTACATATAAGTTAAATTTGTAATTCACACTTTTACTTGACTTACCTTAAGGTTGATAGTCATTTCATTGTGTGGATCACATTTCTTGAATAAAATTAGAGAACTAGGTCCATAAAAACCCCTTTATTATCAATCCATATTTGTGGTTACCTATTTTTCTATGTTTCACTAATTATAAAAATATTTGCATTCCAATGTAAAAAATGAAAAGAATGGAAATGATTCTTGCAACAAATAAACTATTGTAGAGTATCCAATTCAAAGAATCATGTTACCCTCTACCCTATGTTCATTAGTATATAAAGCTAAGAAAATGTTATAAATAGGATAATAAGTTGACTATTAGCATATAACAATTTCTGTAGAGTTTTAGATCTCTTCCATTTTAAAACACACAAAACAATACTAGGTAGATAGTTAATTATATTTCATTCGTATAGTGAATAATTCCCCCCATAGGAACTAGGTATCTAAAGTAATCTAACAAGAGCACAACTACCCTTATTTTGAAGTATTTTGGTTTGTGCTCCTTCCTCCCCCTAACTTGTATGATTATTTTGAAGAGACCAAGGGTCATTACCTAAACTATAGTTCATTAAGCCCATTAATTATCCTAGTTGATGAAACTTGACAAAAGCGGTGAAGTGATTGCTATATTTTGCATCATGCATGTGAAATGATGTTTAGTGTGAATAACCCACATATAGTTGAATCAAACACTAAATTGTTAGAATTTTAAGAAGACTTGATATTAGAAAGTTAAGAGTTATTTTTAGAATTTTTAAATGGGCTACCTAGGGCCACCCATTTTTAATAAATTGCTTATACTACTAAAATTCCCCACATGTGAAGCATGTAGTGAAGATCACGTATTATTGAAAGTATCCACTTGTAAAATAGATCCAAAATTATGGTGTACTAAAAAATTCATGGCCTAAGTAAGGACTCAACCATATCCTTATATCCTTGTGTACCACCCAAATACTTTGAGCCATCTACTCTAATTGACTTGACATATTTGTATTTGTAGCTATCTTTTATTTACATGGTAAAGAAAATTATTTGTGGAAATTTAAGAGAGGGTTTGTAGTCATAGAACACTATATGGAATGACATGTAGAAAACAAAGATGAAAATACAAGAAAAAAAATGTTGTTCACAATTAGTTATTTCTATTCTATATTGATTTTCATAGAGTTCTAGATTTGTTTCTAAGCCATAAATCACTACTCAATCTAAACGTAAACCTTGTTCAAATGATCAATTATAAATAAATTGATAGAACTTTTGCAGTATCACCTAATTTTATTGGTGTGGGTTGTGATAGATTTTTTGACCCAATGGACTCTCTGACCCTTATAGGGTTTTTCACCTAAAAGGAGAGAGATTAGATCCAAAAATGCTTATGTAACACTCAAAATAGGATGTATGCAATGTGATATGATGTAAAAAATCTTGAATAGATGAAATTAATTGATTAAGATGATCTAAAATGCATGCAAAAGTGCAATTTAAGCTATGTTTGAAAACACATTGTGATATGGAAACAACTATGAAGATGAAGAAATTATGCAGAATAGAAGGTACAAGGGTAAATATGAGTGCACCTGGATGAAATATAAGTTGTCTGGGGTATCAGGAATGCTAATTATTTTACTAATTTTCCATAGTGGGACTCATTCACCAAGGGTGGAAAATCAATCCTCCAATTGGTGAAAAAGTGTTGGGAACTGATTTTTGACAATCAAGATCTAGAATCTAACAAAATATAGAATTTTATATTTCAAGTGGGACTCATTCACCAAGGGTGGTGAATTAGTCCTCCCCAATATTTCTAGAAAATTAGGAGGCAACTCTGCTACACAAGTTTTGGAGATGTCTGAATGTCGGGTTGTTGAAGACAATTTTGTAGGAAACAAATAGAAAACACTCAAAATGCTTGAAAGGATGATAAGTTGACTTGAAGAGCCTATTTGAATTAATTTCCACTTTTCAACACCTTTAAACTTGTTAAATATGCAAAAAAAGGTTGCAAACACACATGCAAAAAGGGGAAAAATGTTGGGGGGTTAGTGAATAGGGGTTTGCCTTAGTCAAACCCCACTTTGGTAATCAAACCCAATAGAAATAAATGGAATGCAAAGGAAATGATAAATGAACAACATGAAAGTGTTACTAACTTACCAATATCCTTGTATATGTGAATTTGAAGTAGAGTCAATGTCTGCTCCAAAGTTCTTGAAAGTGCTTGAGTGCTTGAATATATTAGGAAGATTGAATGCTTGAATGTGGATATTGCTTGAATGTGTTAGGATATGTAATATGAGGTGAAAAACACATATTTATACAATTCTTGTGCCTTACTATCTGTTCATACCTCATCATAGGCTGACATGAAGTGAATTTGAATAAAATCTCGGAAGGAAATTTGAAATATTTTGAACTTGGGTCCAAGGGGGACTCATTTTTCACCCATGGGGAATGGATCCCACCTAGGACCTAAAACCATGTGTTGGGAAAAATGTTATGTTTAATGTTGTTTGTTAGGATAAGATCCAAAAATACACTTAATATAAGCATATAATGGCATAAAGGGACAAAATAAAGCATGAGAAGGGTGTAAATAGTGAAGATGTGCCTAGAAAAGCATGAAATTTTGTTACAAGACTTTACAATACTTCAAAATAGGACTTCTTGATGAGTGAAAAGGTGATTTTTAGGTGAAATACATTAAATAGAGCCTAGAAGAACATAGAAATGTATTAAAACACTTCACAACACCTTCACAAGATGTCGTTCTTTGAGTTTTAGTACCTAAATAAGCATGTTCAAGCTATGATACATCATAAAATCAAAGAAACATAGTTCCAACACCATGAAACAAGACCTAAAAGACCATAAAAATGATAAGGGGCCATTTTTCTATGATACATTTAGCCTCCACTTTAGTGAGAGGACAAACTTGCTTCCTCACACTAAAGTAGCCATGAACATCGAGGAGAGGGTTCAAATGCACTTATGTTAGCAAGATGGAATGCAACAAGAAAGAGGGATGATCAAGTGCCCAGGATGGGGATCCCATGGAAAATTGAACATAAGAACAAAGGAACACACAAGTGTTGAGATGAATTGAATGAAGCTTTGATCGTCATTCCAACTAGTTGTGAAAAGAGATCTAGGATGATTGTTTGGAAAAGAGTATGTGTACTGACTCTGGGACCACAAAACTTTAGGTTGTCCATGAGGTGAGAAGTCCCAATTGTATTCTCACTTTGGGGCCATAGAACTAGTTGTCTTTGGGGTGAGAAATCCCATAAAGAAGTAAAATACATATGCTAGTTGGTATGCACTCACAAACACAAAAGTGGCTATGGGGAAAAGTCATGCTGCTTGGTGGGATTCCTGCTCAACTGTGCCAAAGCTATACCCATTTGATAACTTTAACAAGGTACCACAAAGAAAAAGGAAATGCAAGTGTTAAGTTTTAAACAATACAACACTACATGCATGCAAGTTGTATTATGCAAGGTGGCCAAGAAATGCAAAAATGCAAAATGAAAAAATGTAATGTGAAAGATTGGTCAAAGGAGTCTTGTTCAATTTATGCAAGGTTGGTAACCTAGGGAACATTGTGTCTAATGTCTCCAAGAGAGGACCAATCAAAGAATAGTATAGTAACAACTTAGGGGATGCAGTGTGTCACACCAAACTACAAAGAGGAATGCAATACGCTTAGAAAGATCACACTTATGAAGGACATCACACCCAATGTCATCCAAAAAGTGACAAACGCATCACATAAACGAAAAGGCTACACTAAGAAGCATGAATGAAAATGAAATAATGGTAATGTATGCCCCCACTTTAAAGGAATCGCTACACATTGTTCTGTGAGCAATTACTTGAAAGTAGAGAAGAAAATAAAATGGAAAAAGAAAACAAGACATGAGAACTAACCTGGAAAGCTCTATGCCAAGTCATATGTTTCAAAGTTAGGCTACATCATGTCAAGGAAAAATGAAAATAAAAGAAAGAGGGGAGTTTCCCCCCATAAAAGAAAGCACACCAAACACATAAGGGATCTATGGATTTGGGGTTAGAACGTTTGTTGTTGCATTGTTTTCATGAAGGAGCTTGGAACTATCATCATTCTCCAAATACACTTAGATCTAGAAGAAAGACACAGAGAGAAAAAAAAAGGATAATAAAGTCTATTTTGAGTCAACATGGAAGAGACATTGTGGTCTCAATGCTTTGTGTCATCCCCAAAAGGGAAAAAAAATTAGAAGATAAAGTAAATAGGAAAAGAAAAAGGTTTGGGTCAACATGGAAGAGACATACAACGTCTCAACTCTTTGTGTCATCCCCAAAAAGAAAACACAAAAAAAAGAGAAAAAGACAAAGATCTTGTGGGTCAACATGGAAGAGACATAGGGCATCTCTACACTTTGCATCATCCCCAAAAGGAAAACAAAAAATAAATAGAGAAAAGACAAAGACCTTGTGGGTCAACATGGAAGAGACATAGGGCGTCTCTATGCTTTGCATCATCCCTAAAAGGAAAACACAAAAAAAAGCATGACAAATAGAAGAATAAAGGTATGAATAGAAGAAGTGGACAAAGAGGGAAAACATCAAACACATGATATGGGGAACACACATAAGCAATGAAAGAAAGAAAGATAAAAGGCTAGCTAGGAAAATACAAGTCATCTAACAAGTCATCCGCCTCCCAATCATGTTCATTGTAATGGGTATGTGTAGGATCATGATGGGCCAAAAGTGGTGATATAATGGGTATTTGTGGGTATGTGGTTAACGACTTTTTTTTACCCAGAATTGATGAAATGAAAAGGGTTTTTAAAGGAGATTCTCAGCTTCCCACCAATATAAATTATGCTATACTTTGAATTTAATAAATAATTATTATTCATTTTCTATTTGAATTATGACTAAAGTCCTAATTGATAGGCTGATTAAAAAACATCTATAGTTTTCAAATGGTATCACATTTTTGAATCAAACATGCATCACATTCTATGACTCACATACTATAGGATTGAAAAATAAAAATTGAATTTCATGAATTTTGACCAAGTTAAGGTGGTTAGACACACGAAGTTTTATATTTTTAAAAGTCATAATAAAAAATTCATAATTAATTATTTACTTGGAAAAAATATTACAAAAAAAATGCATCACATCCGACATGAGTCCTCTCTTATATCTAAGATATTATAAAAATATTATCATTTTATTGTGGTTAGGGTGGTCATACAGACACCTACTTTTTTTCCCGAAATTTAAGTACTACTACATTGAAATTTCAAATTTCCACCAAATAGATTTTTTATTTTTTTCAATAAACCTAGTAGTTTAGAAACTAAATTTAATTTGCTACAAATTATATTCTAACATATTTTTGAAATAATATATATAACTTCTTCAAATTTTTACGTCAAGTTGCCTAACTTTGATTTTTCTAAAATTTTTGCCACTTAAGGGCCTTTTTTTTCCATGATGATCCTCCACATACCCTAATGCGAAGTCAATTGGTTGTCCAAAGGAAGAAGTGCAAGTGCCAAACTAGGAACGGTACCAAATTCTTCACATGGTGGAGATGATTTATCATTTAATCTCATTGTGGACGAAAATAAAGATTTCAAATCATTCTGCACTTCTTCATCAATTTTAGTGATTGTAGCACCATCATCATCATCATCAATATTAATAACAATAGGAGGACAAAGGGTGATTTCTAAGGATGGATGTATCAAATGCTAAGGTTGTTGGATTGGCTCAATTTCCTACGATTGTTGTATTGCACTATCTTATGGTAGGTCAGAAGGAGGGTGGTCATCTATTACTTCTATGAAAGTTAAAGGTTGATTGTCGTTATTGTCTTCTATGTGAGATTGGCGAGTCAGGAGACAATGATGATGCCTTCGTTCCCTAGCACCACAGTTTTGTTTAATTCTATTTTGAATTTGTTGAGGTGTCAGAGTGGATTTTGTCATCATAGGTTCTTCTACTTCTAAAAATGGAAGAACAAAAGAAGCCAAAGAAGAGGGATCAACCAATTTCTCTTTTGCTTTGTAAACTTGTTTGGTTCAAGGAGGCTTAGTAGGGTTTGTGTCAGGTTGCCTTGGTCATTTAAACAATGGTGAGGAAGAGTCTAGAGGGATTTTTTCAGAAGTTGTGGTGGTTTGTTCAATATCAGGTTCAAGTGTAATCATGGTTTCATCTAGGATAGAATGAGTGGAGGTAGACAGAGATGTGTTACAAAGAGATAATTCAGTGATCTTTCTAGCTTTAAACTTTTGATAAGCAATGTAAAAGAAGTCCTTCTGAAGGGTGATAGGTTCCATGGGTGTAGGCCAAAAGGCTTCTAATGAAAAGTAACCTTTGGAAGATAAAGGATTAAAGCCACTATGGTGTATAGTGACTACCTCATTTCCATGTGGAAAATTTAAGTACTTATGAATAGCAGAGGGGACCGCTTTCATTGAGTGAAACCAAGGAAGGCCTAGCCGCAAACAAAATTGGTCAAACTATGGAATAATAGAAAATGTTACATCCAAAGTCTTAAGTCCTATTTGCAAAGGTAGCATGATCTATCCAATTGTAGGGCACACAAAACCATGATGTGTTTTAATCCATCTAGTCGGTGTATTATAATCATCTTGATATAGATCATGTAATGCTAAAAATTCTTTTGTGATCACGTTCTCACCACAAGCAGGATCTATTAATATCCCATTAGTAGGTTTATCATAGATTCTACTAGCTATGTAGAGAGGACCATCAGGAAGCTTTTGTAGTATGTCTTTAGCAGAAAAAGTAATATCAAGAGATTTAGTGGTTTGGACCTTGTGAGGGATAACATCTATCATAGCTACAAGTTTATCCATAGGATTGGATTGGGTAATAATAGGAGGTGTATCAGGTTGTTTATTGTGTGTATCAATAGTCATTACATTAGGATTTTAAGGTTCACTAGCCTTGATAAATGAGGTAGTGTGTTTAGGCATATGGTTGGTGAAAATTTGGAGATTTTAGTTAGGGGGTGTGATGGACTTATTGACTTGATCATTAACACCTGTAATGGTCAATTCACTCGAATCAATGAGTTCTTGAACTAAATGTTCAAGATGCTTGCAATGTTCATTGCCATGGCCATTTTGATGGTGAAAATGGCAATAAGCATTAGGTTTGAAGGTAGGTAGTAAGGGTTGATTAGGATCAAGTGGTCGAACAAGTGGTAAGGTAAGCATGCATTTTTGGATTAATTGGTTCATTGAATGATGGAGGGTTTTGGGTAAAGGGGTGAAGTGCCTGTTTAGATGACCATAATGATAAGGCACAACTGTCTTAGAAGCAACAATTGAGTTTTCAACTTGTAGAGTTGGTTGCGGTTGGGGTGAAGGAGGTGGACTAAACTATAAAAATCCCTGGTTAGGTTCATGGAAATTTTGTGTGTTGTGTTGGTTTTGATTGTTATGTACAGGTTTGCAAATTGGCTAGAAGTGGAATTTGGCTCACAACTTGAAACCAAATTTTGATAATCACATAATGTTTTACACAAATGCATGAATGAAGGGAATCTCATCATTGTAATTTTATCTTGAAGGTTAGTATGCAAATTCTCAATAAACATCTTTTGCAAATGTGCATCTAGAATTTTTACATCAACTTGAGTGTATAAGGATTGGTAATAGGAGATCAATTATGTCACTTTTTCATCGGTGTTTTGTCTACATTGCATAAGGTCAGCCATTGTCTTTTTAGGTGTCATTTGTACTTGAAAGTGATTAATGAAAGCTTCTATCAATTCAATAAATGAATGGATGGAATGATTGAGAAAGTTGGAAAACCATTCTAAAGTAGTATCCTTCAAGGTCCTTGGAAAAAGCTTTCCTAAAAGTTTATCATCAAGGAAAAATCACAACACAAGGTGGTAAAAGCATTGACATGGTTAATATGATCTCCTTTTCCTCTATATTTATCAAACCTCGACATTTCTATCCCTTGTGGCATTGGGGTACATAATATTTCTGATGACAAGGGGCTACTACAGACAAGATATGTGGGTGGAATAGTTTTACCATGACTAATGGTGGTAAGTTGGTTGCATGGATCAAACAGTGTTAAGGAGTTGGGTAATAAAAGGATCAAGATAATTAGGTCGAGATGGAAAGGAAAATGGTGATGGAGTGTAGGTTATGTTAGGGGAGGTGAAAGGAATGTTAAGGGGTGTGAAAGTGGTGGAAGGAGCTTGCAATGCCACAAAAGAAGTAGGAATGCTAGTGGAAATCGGGAAAGAAGTAGCTATACAATTAGGTTGATGCATAGTTGTATGGACTTGCAGATTGGTGTAAGTTTGTATGGAAGCTATAGTTGAAGGGGGGGGAACTTGAGATGCTCCTTGGCTTATAGGAATGTTTACCAATTGAGTATTGGAAGAGGCATGCTTATTGTAAATCTCAGCAATTTGTTTCAGCACTTGGAAGCCATCATCACTCTCTATTAAGTGATGAAGGTTCTTTATAGCAGGTATAGTAGTGGTAGAAATGTTTTCAAGTGATAAATATTGTTGTAAATATGCAAAGCACTCATGAATATTAATTAAATTTTCTTGCGAGAGGGAATTTTTTTTATTGTCAATAGGCATAGGATGGAAAGGTGAAGGCATGAAAGTGGTATTGTCAAGGCCTAATACACCATTGTCCATACTAGGAGTAGGAGCTCATGAGACCCCAAGGTCCACAATGAAAGTGCTCTTGCAGGATACCATGATTCTAGAACTTCTTCTCACTAAAGTATTATCAACAGGGCACAAAACACTCATGCAAGTACCACAGAGGAAGGGTCGATGGAAATGCTCACTAATATAAGAATTTGAAATTCCAATAATAGAAAATATGTTATCCATAACAAAGATGCAAATACAAAAAACAAAATTGCAGGAAAATGTTGGAAAAAGCACATAACTATTGTTTAAAATGTGTAGAGGGACAAATTCTCCCTGGGTGGCGAATGAGACCCAAGATGCAAGTTTTTTGTGTTTTTCAGAATTTTAAAGATGATTTAAATTTTCTAAAGAATGCAAGTATAGATGTAAAATGCAGAGTTTCACTATTTTCAATGAAATTGAATGCAAAAATGAAAACTAAATGAATGTTTAATTAATGAAAAATTGAAGGTCCTAGAATGAAATAACAAATCAATTCCCCAATTGAATTGAATTGCAATGCAAATGGAAAGTACGATTCAAGATATGAATGCAATCAGAAGTTTAAAATGTTCAAAAGTTGATCTTGCCAAAATGTGACGTAGATTTTTGGACCTAATGGACTCTCTAACTCTCATAGGGTTTTTCACTTAAAAGGAGAGAGATTAGATCCAAAAATGCTTATGTAACACTCAAATTAGGATGTGTGTAATGTCATATGATGTAAATGAGCTTGAATAAATGCAATTGACTAATTAAGATGATCTAAAATGCATACAAAAGTGCAATTTAAGCCATGTTTGAAAACACATTGTGATATGGAAACAAATATGAAAATGAAGAAATTATGTAGAAAAAAGGTGCAAGGGTAAGTCTGAGTGCACTTGGATGAAATATGAGTTGTCTGGGGTATCTGGAATGCTAATGAATTTTATTAATTTTCCATCGTGGGACTCATTCACCAAGGGTGGCGAATTAGTCCTCCAATTGGTGAAAAAGTGTTGGGAACTAATTTTTGATAGTTGGGATCCAGAATTTGACAAAATAAATATTTTTAGATTTCAAGTGGGACTCATTCACCAAGGGTTGCAAATTAGTCCTCCCTAAGATTTCTAGAAAATCAAGAGGCAACTCTGCTACACTAGATTTGGAACTTCACCAAATTTTATTCACTTAAGTCATGTTAGTTTGTCCTACGACGTTACTAGACATTGATCCCCTTAAGCCATCCTATCACCCTAAACCATAAATTGATCAACCTATACCATGATATATCTCATTCATATTATAATCTTGCATGATCTTCTTATTGTTAAATTTGGTTTCCTCAGGAAACTTCACCAAATTTTGAGAACTTATTTAATCCCCTTAAGAAATGTCACATTAGGACCCCTTAAGACATTGATTTACGATTTAGGGTGATAGGATGGCTTAAGGGGATCTATGGCTAGTGAGGTCCTAAGAAAAAATGACATTGCTCAAGTGAATAAAATTTGGTGAAGTTACCCAAGGAAACCAAATTTCGTTAAGACCCTAAGAAAAAATGATGGCTTTAGGGTTTAGAGTAATAGGATGGCTTAAGGGGATCCATGTAGTAAGGTTCTAAGAAAAAAATACATGACTAAAGGGAATACAATTTGGCTGACTTTCCTAAGGAAACCAAGTTTCATTTTAAGGTCCGAGGACAAAATGAATGCTTTAGTGTTTAGGGTTTAAATTTTAGAGTTCAAGGTTTATGGTTTAGTGAACTTAGGGTGAATTTTTGGTGTCCCTTGTAATAATGGACTTGGAAGTTAGTGAACAACATTTTCTTGTGGAATAGTTGATTGAGATAGCTCTTGTTTGAATTGGCCAACCAAGATCATGAAATCTCATTCATATTATAATCTTGCATGATCTTATTATTGTTAAATTTGGTTTCCTTTGGGAAACTTCACCAAATTTTGAGAACTTCTTTCATCCCCTTAAGAAATTTCATATTAGGACCCCTTAAGACATATTTATGATTTAGGGTGATAGGATGGCTTAAGGGATCTATTTCTAGTGAGGTCCTAGGACAAAATGACATGGCTCAAGTGAATAAAATTTGGTGGTGTTGCCTAAGGACACCAAATTTCATTAAGGGCCTAAGAAAAAATGATGGCTTCAAGATTTAGGGTTTAGAGTTTAGAGTTTAGGGTTTAGGGTAATAGGATGGCTTAAGGGGATCTATGGAGTGAGGTCCTATGACAAAATGACATGGCTTAAAGAATAAAATTTGGTGGATTTGGTTAAGGCAACAAAATTTCATTTCAATGTCCTAGGACAAAAAAAATGCTTTAGTGTTAAGGGTTTAGATTTCAGAGTTTAGGGTATAGGATTTAGGGAATTTAGGGTGAAGTTTGGGTGGCTCTTGGAATAATGGACTTGCAAGTTAGAGACTAGTTTATGAATATTTTTGATTTTATGAATAGATTGAATATTTCTATAATAGAAACACATAATTATGTATTATTAAGATTGAGTTTGATGTATATTTTAACTGGATATATTTTTAATTGAATATATAAGATTATTGTATTTAACATTTTTCTCATTAATATTTCCCACTTAAATGAATTTTATGATATAAAATGTATAATATAAAATTAGTTAATGTTGAATCAAGTGTTTTATTTTGGATTTTGGAATTGAAAGAACCTAAAAAGAAAATGAAAAATATTTAGATTCTTTTAGTGTCTAGGTAACTAGTGGGTATGTGCAAGATCATGATGGGCCAAAAAGTGGTGATATATGATGGGTATGTGTAGGGTATGTGGCTGATGACTTTTTACCCAAAATTGATGATGAAGGGATTTTAAAGGATATACTCAATTTTCCACCAATATAGATTATGATTTAATTTGAATTTAAATAAAAATTATTATTCATTTTGTATATGAATTATGACTAAATTCTTGATTGAAAGGCTGGTTGGAAAACATCTATATCTTTAAAATGGTATTACATTTTTTGAATTTGAAACATTCATCACATTCTATGCTTCACATACTATAAGATTACAAAAATTAAATTAAAATTTATGAATTTTTACCAAGATAAGGTGGTTAGACATACAAGTTTTATATTTTTTAAAAGTTGTAATAAAAATTCATAATTAATTATTTACTTGGAAAAATTACAAAAAATGCATCACATCAAGACATGAGTCCTCTACTTATATCTAAAATCTTATAAAAAAGTATTATCATTTTATTGTGGTTAGTGTGGTTAGACAGACACCTACTTATTTTATCCATGAAATTTAAGTACTCATCATTGAAATTTCAAATTTTTTACCAAATAGATTTTTTCTTAAAATAAACGTATTAGTTTATAACCTACATTCAATTTGCTATAAATTCTATTATTACATATTTTTGATATAATAGAGATAACTTATTCAAACTTTTACATCAAGTTGCCTAACTCTGATTTTTCTAAATCTTTTCCACTTAAGGGCTTTTTTTTTCCATGATGATCCTGCACATATCCTAGCACAAATTGAGATTTTAGACTAAACTAGAAGCCTAATTAACAAATAATTGACTAGAATGAGGGTTAAGATTGGAAAATGTCAATAGACAACACGTGCAAACAAGAAATGGAAACAAGGCATGACTAAGAGAGATCAAAACATAAAATAGTTCTAAATGAATGTTAAATATTTTCTAATTAAGTGAAAATTGGAAATGGATTGTACACTTGAATTCAGGAATTTGCTAACTAAATTTGCAAAAAAATAATCATAAAATTTATGAATTGTAACTATTCTTTAACATTTTGTTTTCTAATCTAATTATAATCTAACATTGAATGTAACATTTAACTTATTATTTTCTCCATACAATGCAAATGAAATTTAAACATTTAAGCAATGAAAATGAATTTTCTTGAGCTTAAAATTAGGGTTTTCAAAATCAAAATGATTTGTTTGATTTCAATTTACGGTTCTAGCAATTTTTTTGTTTCAATTCAATTTAGGGTTTCAATCTAAGTAATTAGAGTTTTAAATGCAATTTTTTTGTTTCATTTCAAACTAGGGTTTCCAAATCCAATTTATTTATTTATTTGAATTTAGGGTTTCAAAAAGCTTGATTAGGGTTTCCAAATGCAATTTTTTTTATTTCATTTCAATTTCTAGGGTTTTGAAATGCAAATGTTTTTGTTTCCTTTCAATTAGGGTTTTCAAATGCAATATTTTTTTGTTTGATTGAACAATATAGCTTTCAAAAGCTAAATTTTGTTTCTAAAATGCAATTCACGGTTCAATTTTTCCTTTCTATTCAATATGTTTAGGTTTCATTGCATTTTTTCATCTATTTCTAGAATTTCTCATTTCTACTGTTACAGGAAATTAAATGCTTAAAATTCCAAGTAAATTTTTAAAAAATGGTAAAATCTATTCGTCTATTAAAAATTTCAATAAAAAATCAAAAGTGCTAAAAAGTGAGGGTGGAGGCGCACCTAGAGGTTGGTTTTAGCAGTTGTTGTCACCCACCAACTCAAGATCCTGTATGCAGTCAGAATGAAGTTTTGTTCCTTTTAAAAAAAATAAAATACCATTACAAACTGGGATCTAGATTATTACAAAATGGGATCCCAATTTTTATAAATCGAGATCTTGTTTTGTACTAATCAGGATGCCATTCTGCATCTGTCGGTTTGGGACCCTTTAACAAATGGGACCTTGATTTTTAAAAAGAAAGATCTCATTTGACATTTAGGCTCAGGATCCCAAAGCTAAATAGAGATCCCGTTTATAAAAATCAGGATCCTGTTTATAAAAATTAGGATCTTGTTTTTGCAATGCCAATTTCATTTTTTTGGCTAATGAAAAAACTTCCACATTTCATGGACTCAACTTTGTGCACTTACCCATGAAATTTTAAGTAATTTGGACCAAATGATAAGAGTAGGTACAATCTTATACACTTTAAGTTATCCAAGGCTTGGGAGGGTGTTCCCTTTTTTGATATCATGGGATAATTAAATATAAAGTAAAAAAAATTAAATAAATGTTAAATTTTATTAGCATAGAATCAAATCTATAATAATTTATCAATGATAATCCTCTATTTTGTCTTTAGATACTTTTGTAGCAAGATATTTATTAGGAATAATTTAAATTATTTAAGAAGTGTAGTCAATTGTAAAAATTTCAAATAACCTCTTTAATAATGACTCATATGGATTAAAACAATAGCTTGTAGACTCTAGAGAAGCTTAAATTAAAATAAAATGAAACATTCTTATAGAAAAAATTGATTAGTCACTCATTAAGACTATTGTGTTCATCCATGGACAATATAGTGCAATCTTACAATTCATACATAATTAGAATGTATATCCTTTTGACCTAGATTATAAAATGAGAAAGTAAATTTTATGATCTAAATTATGGAATGAGAATGTAAATATTTAAGAATTAGATGGATAGCTAAAAATCATTATTTTCTTAAGAGTTCATTATCTCAAAATAAGATAATTGATGCTTTACATAAAGATCCTTAATAATATACTAATGACACACAACATCCATATGTTATGTTAGATAGTTTATTTATCTTCAACTTTGAATTAAAGATAAATTATTTGTATTAGAAAATGAGAATTCAAAGACAAAGATTTCCTAAAAACTATGTTATTAGTGTAGTAATAGAAAAAGTATGCCTATTGCTTGCTTGATTTGGGAATAATTATTGATAATTTAATGAACTTTATATATTCATTAATAGGCCCCTAAGACCCTATATTGTGCATCCCAAGGCATATTTTAATCAAAACCTAACAAAATCAATGAATAAGCTTAATTTACATGTGCTTCCCAACACTTTAGCAATTAAAATGGGCGCTACGGGACCCATTCAACACTTTGGGTGAGTGAGTCCCATTTAGGTGGGACCCATTCACCACAGATGGTGAATGAGTCCCATTTGGGCTATTTTCAAGGTTTTGAGTGGGAAAATTAGGTTTTAAGTTCATATTTTATAAATTTTCTCCTGTGGGATAAAATGAGCAAGATACTAAATGGATTTCCTATATAAATGAGGTCTAAAATCACTATTTCATCAAGCCTATATGATATCAAGTCAAGTACTCAAGAGCTAAGGATTCCACGACTTCACAAGATCATCAATAGAGCATTCAAGATCATTTCTAAGGCATTTAAGAGCATAACTCTTCATCAATTGTTCCAATAATTCATGATCCATCATCATGTCAAAGGTTATCAAGTGTCAAACATGCTATTAAGCTAGTGTTGTGATGTAGCATTGAAGGTCCAAGATCAAGCATTACTCTACACCTATTGTCAAGATCAGGATCTACATCCTTCATGGTCATTTCATGTTGAGTTGTATATTTACAAGACATCATCTAGAAGGCATCATTCAAGGTATCATTGTTCATGTTTCATGTCCTTCCTTCATTATTTCATCATTTGGTTTAATTATCTAAAAGGGATTTGACCGTGGTAAACCCTATTCCCTAAGAATCAACAAGTTTTTATCCTCTTTACATGTGTGATTGCAGATTTATAGATTGAAGAAAAGTTGATCTAAAGCCTTCAAAACTACCAAAATGACAAATTTTCAAATGTCATCAAATTTGTCATGAACAGTTGTCAAGACTCATGGAAACTCAGATCTAGGGAAAAATATTTAATTTAAAAAATCCTAAAAATATCTTCTTGCTTTCTTTCCAAAATTGGAACTCATGTGTATCTAACTAATTTGTTTAATTAGATAATTAATCAATTATCTCTCTCATATTTTTTAGGATTTATTTCCTTTAAAATAGAAAATGAATTATTTCTACCCCTTTTATCTTATCTTGTTTTATTTCCTCTTTTCTCAAATAAAGAAAAAATCAAATCCTTATCAAACCTTATCTCCAAAATCAAATCTTCTTCCCTCCACATCAAAAATCTATAAATATGGCCTCTCACAAGCCATTTGGATCGATCTTCTTCTAGTATCCTCACTCTGCCAAAATTTTTCCAATCTTCTCATCTATCTATTCATCTTCATCTATCATCTTCATCTTAATGTTATGTTGAAAATGAGCAATCAACATCAACATATCAAAATCATTCAATCCTTCAAAATATTGCATTCTCATGCAAGGTTGAGAAGAGCAATGGAGATAAATCAAATCTAGCTTGGAGATCGGTTTGCTTTGCTTTCTTGTTTTCATTTCATGCTAGTTTGTGCTCTATTGTGCTTGTTAGAGTTTCATTATAATTTTTTATGCATTTTCCCTAATATTTTTACCCTAACTACATAAATGGTAGCCGTCGGTTTGGGTTACCAATGGTATAGTTGTATGCAAAGATGATGGAACTTGACCCCAAAAATTATAAAGAAAGGAACCTCATTCCATGTATAATTTCCACCACCATGCTCGAATCAGAAGCTATATAAGACTCTTGTATGCTTATATAGCCAATGGTTGAGTCCTTAAATAAGTTATTTGATTTCATTTTTTTCATTATCAGTTGTTTTTCACTCTCAATTATCTACAAACATGATGGTTATTTAGAATGATTTTCATTAAATACAACTGTGAAGAATATTTTGTATAATCTTTTTTGACATGCAATGAATGAAGTTCAATTTCACATGGATGTGTAGAATCTAATAGTTAGATTTGGTTTTAGTTAAGTGAGAACAACCACTTGAGTATGCCACTCAAGGTAATTGTTCTTCACCTCATTTATAGTCATTTATTTATTTTTAGTATTTTTTTTTTATTTATCATTCTTCCATGAATTGCATGTGAATTAAATTAGAATATCATACTTTGATTATTACTAACGAATGTTCATGAGCATGAATGCATGTTAGTTTTGATTAGTTTTGAGTTCATATAGTAATATTTTATTAGCAATAGTTCAACTATAGGTTAAGTTATAGGCACTTGTAGCAATTAGTACTAGTTTTTTTCTTTTACTATTTTGTAATTCCATGAGATTTCAACTTGTAGAACATCTTGAATAAGATAACTTAGGTATTCTTTGTTGGGAATAGGATGCCATTTAATTGAAGTCCTAAACATACTTCATGTATCTCCTAAGTCTTTGGAAAGTGTTCCCCAACACTAGGACTAGAAAGAGATTAAATTCAAAAGAAATGAACATGTAAATTGACATTTGTAATTATTCCTTAATGATAGGAACATGTGGGACATGGGGTTCCCACATGGAAGGTGTAACCCACCTTGCTTAAGTTAACTATTTGTAGGATTGATAACACTTTAGTAATTCATGTTTGATCCTACAAATTACAGATTGATATTTACTTGAGTGGAGTTCAGTTCAATTCACTTATTTTTTAGTTATCTTTAGTTGCATGTAGTTATTTTGAGTTGAATGCTAGGTGACCTTAGTTGACTTGAGTTTCATGAAAGATAACAGGTGGGTGCTTTCAATCATGCATAATGTTTGCATGAATTTGTGGAGAGATATGTTTCAGTTAAGTAAGATTGACTTGGGACCACCTTGGGTGCCCAAGTTGGCATCTTTCAGTTAACAAATTTTGCATGAGAAGATATTTACAAGGCTCAATCAAGTGGGCCCATTGTTGGGCATAAACTATGAGGTGAAGTTTGCAATATATTTTCTTGACCAAAGTTCAGTTAAGTGTTTATTTTGGGGTTCCTAAATTGAGGAATGCTTTGGTTTGACTTCAAATTACACGGTGGAACTCTACTTGTCTAATCTAGTTGTATATTTTTGTGATGATATTTATGCTTTTGTTTTGTACAACTCTTATGAGTTTACATGCTCATTATTTTCTATTAATTGTAGCAAGTGTATGAGAGTTCCATGAGAGTTTATTGTGGGTTGTGAAGAAGGATTGTTGAAGGAAAGGAAGCATATCAATCAAGGATTGATATAGTATTATTGTAATATTGTTCTAAGGTTCAATAATACAAGTGCTAGATTCTAGTGGAGTTTTTTCCTAAAAGGGTTTCTCCATGCATATGTTGTGTTACTTCTATCTCCTTGTCTCATTCTTCTATAATATTTATGTCTCTTTCTACAATTGATAAAATTTATCTAAATAGATTAATCATACACAAAGAATTGGGACAAAGAACACTTAATTAAATATACAGTATGATATTTTTACAAGTTTTAAGCTATAATATTATCTTCATTTTCAATAGCCTTTAGTCTCTAAAAGAACATATAGTGCAACACCATTACAAGTTTGCAAACCTTTGGTTGACATTTTAATGTAGTCTTTGCAATGTTGAGTGGATTGTTTAGTTAAATATAGCTTTGAATTATGTAGGTTCTACCACATTTATAATACATTAGTTTGGACTCTACAGTTGGGTATCAACTGAGTCAACATCAACTGGAGATGATGTTAGTGACTACACATTTTTTTGCAAGGAACTTCCTATACAAACAAGCAATGCCTAATTTTCCTTTAGACTGAGCTACAATTGTTCAAATTAGCATATTGGAGACCTGTTTTGTAGGCTACTAAGAGCAACCAAGGTTGGAGACAAAATATTAATCATGTCCCTTAAAATTGGAAGTTGTGATGGAAGAGGAGTTGTAGGAGTACTCTTACTTTTGTTTCTTTCTGCTCTATCTACCCACTTTTAGGTTTCCTTCAACTATTGAGCAATCTTTGCTTGCTCCCTTTCAATCTCCCTCTATTTTTATTGTATGAGCTTCTCCTCTACCATTTTCTATTTTATGCAACACACTCCAATCTCTTTGCCTCCCTATCTATTATGTTTGCTTCTCTTCCTACCTTTTTTTTTTTCATTTAATCCCATTTCCTTTGGTACCATTCTTGGTTTCTTCATTTCTATTCTCTTGTTCATTCAAAAATTCAAAAAAATCAACTAATGTCAAAATATGACATTGCCTACCTAGGCATAGTACCCCATTATGACCTCTATTTGATGATTGTTGCACCCTTTATGTTGGGAGTTACAAAAAAATTCTTATGCCTACTAGTTGTTGCTCTTCAACTTGTGTGCATGGCAGATGTAGTTTGCTTCTTTGTCGCTTGTATCATTAACTTCTAGTCCCTCCATTTCATCATTTGTATCCCAATTTCTCCCACTAGTGAAGTAATTCATGACCTCTTCAAGATCAACATGTGGTGGTGATGGAATGGATAGTCCTTGATCTGCTTGACTAAAATTTAGATGCACCCCTAGTTTTAAAGTTGCATCTTGAAACCACATTGACTACCTTGTATTTGATGGTAGATCAAGACTTCCTTCAATTACTACTACCTCATTGCATGTTGTTTGAACTGTAGGAATTTCTTCAATTTCTACTACCACATTATCCTCTATGAAATTTCCTTCTACTTTGTTTGTTGGATTTGGGACATTGCTTGGATTGAAAATTTCCTCAAACTCTCCAATTTTATCTTCATTCCAATATACTAGCCTCAAACAAGTCTCTCTTGTCATGAATTATACATCATCCTTAGTTGTTGTGGCCTCTTTTTATGCTCCCATAGTGGTTCCTTCATCTTCAACTACAAAAGCTTCACTTGGCCCTATATCCAAGTCAAGTGCATGTCAATCTAATGGCCAAATTCTCATTCTTCTAAAACCAGTTACAATATTATTAGGAGTTGAATCCTTTGCAAAAGCTTTATTGGAAGAGTTGCCAACTCTTCCCTTATATCAAGTTGAGGATGTGCAGATACTCATACACTCCTTTGTTGTTTGAAGTCATTTTTTGAATGGTAAGAATACACTGACATCAAGGGGTTGTAATTTGTGGCCCGCATGTGCTATAAGTTTGAGAAAATATATTCCCATACTCTTTGCTTCTTTGATTGACTTGAATGCCACATGGTTTCCATGACCCTCAAATATGAGAAGCTATCTATTTGTTGGTGACACCCCACCTGGGACATTTGTAACAAAGTGTTTTAACCATTTGAAAAAAAATTATTTGTTCATCAAAGCATGTTCTTGGACTCCCATGCATTCCCTTGGCTCACAGTTAATATTATAGTTCTTAATATGTCTCATTGAATTGAACAAATAATGACATGGTATAGCTTAATCTATTGCACTAACACAAGCTAAAATAGTGATGTGTTCTCTAATTTTTGAGATTAATTGTTGAAAGCATCTGGTCCATGTCTTTGCAATAACTCTAATTGAATAATTTCTACCATCCTCCACACCCATTTCATCATAGTTCCATATTCTATTGGGCCCATAATTATGTTTTTTTGTAGAACTCCTCCAAATTTTCATAGAAGAAAGAAATTATGCAGGGGCGTGACATTATAGATTTTTCTATGTCAACTCCTTCTAGTGTCTAAATTTTTAGATTAGGATTCCTTTTCTAAAATCCAACCCTCCATGACATCCCTACCATGCCATTTGTGAATGGGTTAGGCCTTGCTCCAATAATTTGGGCCACCATTTATTTAAGTTGTGATAGTCAAAGTCCATGGACAATATTAGCCATGTCGTTACACCACTACACTATTTCAACTTTTTCTCATCATATGGGATTGTTCATGGCCCCTTCCTTTTCTTGGTTGTCACTCTATTAAAACATGCCCTCAAACTACTAGGAGAGATTCCCTAGTTGATAACTACACCTTTGATTGCCATATAATTATCCTCAATAGATTAGTAACTGCTCTTTCCATGTGATGCATAGTCCAATTTTTCATAGATAGATATAGGGATTTTGCATGGTCAACAATCTCCCCTTGAAAATGAAAAAGAAATTCCAAGCCTGCTTTAGTATTTTCAACACTATGTTCAAAACCTAAATGTTCACTTTTTTGGTCTACATTTTCATAAATAACATCTTTGTTGATGTTGACTATTGGCTCTACCTCCACAAGATCTGGAACATTGAACCTCACTCCCTAAGATACTCTTATTAAGCGCCTCCCCCTCAATTTTTTCCTCTACTACCCTCGTCCCATGATTATTGCTAAACCTGTATGTTAATCAAAGAAGTCAGAAAATACATGTATTTTGTTTTCAAAGAACATAATAAAAAACTAGAAATTATGAGATAAATAATGATGAAATCGATAAAAATAGGCTACAATAATCATTATTCAATTACCCAAGAAACCCTTTATGGGTCCAAAAAAATGTTGAATGAAAAGATTCAAGAGTACCATTGCTTGCATTTTGAAAGGAGAATGATGTTTGCTATTACCTCACACCATGGAGAGTAGACAATAGCAAACCATCGAGGGTTTGCATATATATGTACATATAGATGTATGTATATGTATATGTATAGATATATGTATGCATGTATTGATGTGTAATTATATGTATATATACATATACTTACATCTATATGTATATGTATGATAATATATAATTACATAGATACATGTATATATATATATGTATATATCCATACATATACATATATATATCTACATGTGTATTTATGTATACATATATTACATAGATCTATACACATATACCTATACATATATATATATATACATATATATATATATATATATATGCATACATATGCATATATATATCATGTATATACGTATATACATATAATTACATGAATCTATCTGCATTATGCCTATACATATATGATTAAACTATACCATGCATTATGTGATGTAAGTTTGAAACAAGCAAACAAAGTAGCATTCCTATAAAAATAATCCAACATGCCTCATAATGTAAATAAAACAACTTAATTGAGAACATAAAAAAGCATGGTGCACACCTATTCCATAGTGGATTGGTTCCACTTTGATATGAAAACTAGCCCTTTCCCAACCCTTGACAAGCTAAATGATGAAGATGCTATGAATTCAAATGACAATAGTGAGCTTGTGCATAAGAGTGTGGATCCAAAATGAGAAGATCCTTCTATTTATAGAAGAACATGATGGAAGAATGAGTAAAATGGAGGAATGTGGGATCATTCAACATCAAATGGCCAAGTGCCACTTTTCAAGATGTGAATGCAGGAAGGATGAGCACATTTTGATTAATGTGCCAATAAATGATATTAGGTGGATTTTGAAATTTTTTAAGTTGGCTTGTTCGAGGGAGAAGAAAAAGTCTTAAATGCCAAGTGGGAGACATGTAGGAGACAATGTAAGAGGAGTTAATGCCATGTTGGAGGACAAGTCCTTTTGGAGGGACTTTTTGAAATTTGAAGCATATTCCCTAAAGATGCCATTTTGAATGATAATAGAATAAATAATAAATTAAATTAATTAATTTATTGTGCAAGTTGGAAAATCTAGAGAATTGGGGGATTACATTAGCATTAATGATGATTTGATTAATTTTAATGGAGGTTAGTTGATTGTGACATTCAACTTAAGTATTTGGATTTATTTAAATTAAATAACAAGATAAAGAATATTAGAGTTTTAATTAAATATTTGGATTTTTCAATTAAATGAAGGAACTTTAGGAGATTAATTAAATAGACTTGATTTATTTAATTAAAGAGATGAATATGTTTTAATCAGCTAAAATTATAGCTTTAATTAGATAAAGTTAAGTAGAAGGGGAAATATGATTTAATTAAATAAAGATTGATTTATTTAATTAAAAGAGGAAATATGATGAATTTTAATCAAATAAAGATTATTTGATTAAAATGGTTAGTAGAGGGATGATTAAGGATGAAATAAAATTAGTGAATCCAGATTAGGTGCATGCATATTTTATGTGTCTACATTTTTCCCCTCTTTGAAGCAATGTACCTTCCATGTTGATTCAAAGAATAAACTGCCAAGATCAAATTCAAAATAATTCTACTTTTTCAAGATGCCCCAGCGAAAAGAAGTATCCTAGTACATTGCCCCCTCGAGAGATCAAGTGAAAATTTCAATTTGAAGGTTGATCTCATGACAAAGAGGTTCAAGATCGATGCATGGATGGTTATGATGATGATGCAAATGAGATGGTTTCAAGATGCTTAGAATAACCAATCTATATTATCCTAAAAAACTTAAAATGATAATCTACTACATATGAGATGGA
>VDFB02380977.1:0-10189 GCA_007258455.2 Sequoia sempervirens | reverse complement strand
AGTGACTTGCTCAAGTGCTAGAGCCTTTTTCTAGCACTTGCGCTCATGCACAAGGTAGTTTATGTGACTCTTTGAGCTAGAGGTTGAGAGTTGTGAAGGGATAGGAGGCTCTTGTTCAGCCATAGGAGTGTCAATCACAGCTATCTCTAGTGGAGGGACAAACTCCTGAACGGGAGCAAGAGGAGTTTGAGAGACAACAAGGGGAGTCGGTTCTAGCGCCTCTGCGATGGGCCTCTTCCCATTCATTGCTCTAGGAGTAGGAGTAGTAGGAGGTTGTGAAGACCAAGACATAGAGGATTCCTCATGGGACCCTTCCTTCTACCATATGAGTAGGGCCAAGGTCTAGGAGGCATAGTGAGAAGGTCCAATATCTTTATCTTAGCCTTGTGCCAAGCAAGCATCGTTAGACTTCTCATGTTGAATCCAGGAGTATTCATCCAAAACTCTTCTTCAGAAAGAGGAGAGAAAGGGGCACCTTGACGACGGGTAAGCCTCTCTTTTCCCTTTCTAGAAGAGGAGGCAACTTGCTGGTGCATTATTGGAAGGGTCAATTTCGGTTGTCGCTTGCTTTCGGTCTTATACTTCATATAGTTTCACTAAAGTAGGTCCATTCTTGAGGGAAGTGGACTGACCGGGGTGGATAAAAAATGATCCAATGAGCAGCCCCCACGAGACACCAAAATTTAGTACCCAGTGTCATGCATAATGTGCAAAACACCTTTGTGGGAGAACTTTAAAGATTTATGAATGACGGAAGCGGTTTCATTCATGGAAACTAGAAAAGGTATGCCTAACTTCACCTTGAACAAATCCAGTTCTAGGATAACATCAAAGGTTGTGTTCATAGCCCTAGTCCCAACTAGGATAAAAAGAGTTATTGAGCCATACGGCTTTGTGGACACTGATTTTGGGCATCTAAGGGTTCTTTAACTCTTCTAGGGTTTTTCCCCTAAAAGGTGAGAAATGGACCCAAAATGCTAATGTCTACACTCAAGATTGATATATGGATGGATGCAATATGCCTAAATATGACGTCTAATGCAACTAAATAGAAAGGAAAGATGATTATTAATGCTAAACCTAAGAAATACAAAGTGTTAGAAAACACACTGTGGTATGGAGAATGATAAAATGAATGCAATAAAGAGCCAAGTAAAGGTGTTAAACTAAAAATGTGCACTTGGAGACTTATGAAGAGAATAATGGAGATTCTAGAGACCTTTGGAATTCTAGAAAACTTGATTTTTGAGCCAATTGGGACACTTACGCCTATAAGGAGAGCTAGATGCCGAAACAACTCTCCTAACACCAAAACCTCAGAGAAGAATGCATATATACTTTTAATTTTTCAATTACAGTTCAATTAAGATGCACTATGAAGTAGATAGCAGAAATAGAGTATTTGACAATCACACATGAACACTAGATATACGCGGGAAAACCCTTATGGGAGAAAAACCCACCACACCAAGAGAAGTCACTTTGTATTACAGTAATAAAGATTACATACAAGTTTTAGACTTATCTTTCTAATGTCTATTTATAGTAGCATTCACCATGAACAATCTTGTACAGGAACCTTCAAGTTACAGTTTTTACAGATTAGAATACGTTTACTGATCATACAACCACCCAGCAATCCATCAATTCAACCAACCGATCACAATCTGCAATCATAGAGTATATCCATGTCGATCTTTGTCTGTGGAGCTTCCTCATAGAACCGTCACAATGAACAATCTTCCAATTGTTCAGATTCAACTTCTCCTATTGGTCCATGAGACTCCACGTAGGATGGTCAAACGATCAACACAGTCCACATTGTATTGGCATGTCAGTGAGACACAAGAAGTGTGTCCCCAATGCCTTAAAAGCTTCATATCGATGTCGCCAAGAGTTATCGTTATCGCCAAGATGTTTCACCAAGCTTACAACTTGTATCGGCTTCAGTTTTCCTTTTGGCAAGACTATCACTCTTGCCAAGACATCTCAACGAGCCTTCTTATGTTACACCATGTATAATTGAAAGTATGTTATACTTCTGTGAATCCTTGCATGCAAGGATACTCAATAATGAGTCCTTGCAAATCAATTCATAGCTCTCTATCCGAGAAGAGCAGGGATTGATATTGTGGCCCTCAGATTAACCCTGTTACCCCTACAAATACAATCTCGGAACGAGAGATTCAAAGAGGAGAAGCAAGAATGCCAATCTCCATGAATCCTGTTCTTGCAATGCAACAATGAAAACTAATCTAAATGGTTGTAAAATGCAATAAACCAAACTAATTTATTGAAATGAAAATTAATCTACATGCAATGCCATAAATGAATTATTTTGCAAATTAATTTACTATGAAGATTAAGCTAAAATGCAATATTAAACTATATGCTCTAAAACTAAGATGCTTATAAAATCAAACTAATGTAATCTCAAATGATAAAATTTAAATTTGTAGCATAAGTCTGATGTAAAAATTCATGATTCTTTCTCTCTTTTGAAATGAGAATGAGAGGGCTCATTTTATAGGCAAAAGTGGAATTGAAGGCAAATTCAGAAGCAATGTGGGATAAATAGAAAAATAGAAACAAATCTTGATTGAATTTTTTTTTTTAGTTTATTTCCCTTTTAACTGATTTGTTTCCCTTTTTTTCATCACAGGATATTCTTGAGAGGATATTTCATTTACTTTATTTTATTTAAGATGATAATATCTCTTTTAATAAAATAAAATGAGATTATGTAATTTAGAAATGAATATTAATAAAATAAAATAAAATTATTTAATTAAAAATAGATTTAATTAAATAGCATCATTTCATTTAAGTAATATTAACTTCAATTAAATAACATTATTTTATTTATTAAAATGGATTTATTTCTTTTGATTAAATAAAATTAATGAAGCATTCAAACCTTAGGGAAAATTGAAACATTTGAAATAGTTATGAATTGATTAAGAAATTTGATTTGAAAATGCGACAATCATTGATTCAAAAAGTTGATGTTGACAAATTAAATAAATGGGGACCAAAGTCTAGGTGACCATTTTAGGTTGCATACATTTGCCCCTCTTTGACTAATGTGAGGTCGACTTGGGATCACATGCAGTCAAAGAATGAAGTTGCAATGTGAGATCGATTTGGGATCACAAAACAACTCGGATGTGAGGTTGACTCGGGATCACATCTGGACAAACATAAATAAAAGGCCTTTGAACATGAGGTCAATTTGGGATCACATCCAAAGTGAGAGATAAGAATCTCAAGCAAGGTTGCCCCAAGAGAAGCAATTGATAAATTGATAAAGTTGAATCAAGGATTGAAGTTTGATAGGGTAATCACTGCGGATCTAAATCTAAATGAGATAGAGGAGAAATAATAAATTGAAACTTTGATCAAATCAAACAAAAGATAAGGTTCTTGATGTAAGATGAAAAATATAAGAATCACAGAACCCAGGTAGATCAACAAGAAAATTATGCCCTAAGGTTGAATTAGAAGAAAAGAAGTGGGGTGAAATCGAATGGAAGATAGAAGTTTAGAAGAAATGGAAAGAAATGGAGAGAAGGAAGAGAATCTGCCTCAATAAAGAGGATGCATCAAAATCAATCAACTGTTTAAGATAGGGAATTTCGATTGAGATCACGAAAGAAGATAAGGAAATGAAGAACATGATCACAGTTGATGAAAAATCCACAAGAAAGATGAAGGAAACCCTCTCAAACCCATAATACAGCCTAAAAGTGCAAATTAACATGAAGTCTAAATAATGCAAGCTACATGAAAATGCAAAGGTGTACTTGCAATAGGGTAACATAGGTTTTTGTGTGTTCATCATTCATTAGAGAATGTAAGAGAACTTATTTTCATCATTGGGCCATTATTACCGGACATCGGACAATCACACAATCATCACTAGTCACAAACGCAACTATGAAGATATGAATGTGATTTATATCAGCATGGAATGTGGAAAGATTCTAACATGAGCATCAAAGACATGAAGGTCAAGATGACTACAATGTTAGCTTACCCAATTTAATGTAGCAAAACCAAGCTCGCATCAAGACATAAACGCCAGGATTACCATGAGAATGGTTGTGCAAAAACATTCAAGGATGATGCCATAAATCTCTTAAGTGTGTCAAGGAGACAACAAGAGACATTGAAGAGGTTCAAGACAACACCCACAAGCAGAAAGAAAATAAAAACATGCCCCATGCCCCAAGTCCTCTAGCTATGCATCACGGAGAGACTTATTAGACAAGGACACTCAACGAAAATCAATATCAGTCGGCACACAAAGAAAAGATCATGGCATATCTCAAGCATTAAGTGTTGCAATTAAAAAAAATTTAAGTATGTAAACTGATACTGAGTTTCGAGGATAAGGATCGAATGCTTGCAAGTAGGTAAGATCACATGACCGAACTGGATAAGACCAAACTGATAAGTGTTGAAAAACACACGATGTGAGGGGTTGTGTTGAAAAACACAGTTGGGTTAGTGTTGAAAAACACCGTTTGCGAGGTGTCCTAAAGACAAGCATATCCAAGAGACCAAAGCTAACATAGTGATGCCCCTAGACAAAGACAAAGACCAATTCCAAACCAAGGCAATAAGGACAAGGCATGATGGAGAAAGGCTAAGTGTTGAGGATGCATGCTAAGAAATAGGGATGCAAAGGCCTCAAGTAGCGCCTATTTCTAGGTTTTCACCACTTGGAAGAATTTTTTTTTTAGGACTTTTTATATTTTATATTTTATTTTTGCTACCAAGGCGCCTGTTTCCAGGTTTTCACCAAGGCACTTTTTTTTCTTCTTTTTTTTTGTATTTTCATTTTTTTGTATTTTTCGCAAAGATCATACTCTGAATTTTTTGGATTTTTTGACAATATATCAATTTTTTTTTTTTTGTAATTTTTTCAGTATCATATATCAATTTTTTTGGAACTTTTTTTAGGGTCATAATTATATACAAAGGATGCCCCCAGACAGAACGGGCATCAAGGATAGAACTTCTTCAGGTGCAAAACATTGATAGGCTCAGGGAGCTACTCCCCCTCTTCAATAGATAGTAGATAGGCACCTGTGCCAAAAGCTGCTGTGATGATGTAGGGTCCAAGCCAATTAGGTTCAAATTTGCCCTTCTGTTCTCGATTCTGTTGGTTCTTAGGATTCTCTCGCAGGACAAGATCTCCTACTTCAAATTCCCTCTAGGGCTTAACCTTTGTTGAAGGCTTGACATCCTCTTGATAGGACCATATGGTCAAAATGATGCTTTACGCTCTCATCAAGAAGTTCCAATTCTTGGTAATCTCATGGCATGATAGCTCCTCACCCTGTGAATCAGACTCCTGAGAGAGACCCGAAGTGATGGAATCTCAACCTCTAAAGGTAACACTGCTTCAGCGCCGTATGTGAGGGCAAAAGGAGTAGCCCCAGTTGGAGTACGAATACTTGTTCTATAGGCCCACAGGGCCGGATTTATCTATAGGTGCCAATCTCTACCATTCTTATGAACTATTCTGTACAAAATCTTGAGAATGGTTTTGTTTGAAGCCTCTGCCTGACCATTTCCTTGTGGGAAGTAAATGGAGGACCAATGTTTCTTTATCTTGAATCTTTGGCAGAGTTCTTTAAGGTCCTTATTTTTGAATTGACCTCCATTGTCAATGATGATCTCAGATGGCACTCCATATCGACAGATGATATGGTTTAAAATAAATAAAGACACTATCTTGCCTGAGGCAATAGAAAGTGGAACAACCTCTACCCATTTTGTGAAGTAGTCAGTAGCAGTGATAATGAACTTATGCCCACCTGATGAGTTGGGATGAATCTACCCAACAAGGTCAAAGGCCCATCGCTGAAATGGCCAGTGAGATATAGAAGGAATTAGCTCCCTACCTGGAGCATGTATCAGGTGTCCATGTTTCTGACATTTTTCACAAGACTTAGCAAATGCTACTGCATCTATCTACATCGTAGGCCAATAGTACCCTACCCTAAGAAACCTTCTAGCCATGGAAAGACCATTAGAATGTCCTCCACATATGCCCTCGTGGATGTCAACTAGCGCTTGATCGGATTCCTCCTTTTCTAAGCACCTAAGAAGTGTTCCATCTAGACCCCTCCTATACAAATCACCAGAGATGAGGGAATGGCGAGAGGCGTTGCAGATAAGGTTTCTTCTTTCAGATCGGTTAAATGTATCGTGGATGATGCCATCACGAAGATATGAGTAAATAGGCACCATAGCTGAGGATTCATGATTGACAAGGGTATACAAATGATATGGATTTATAAGAGTCAAATATGGATATCAGAGCTCTTCCACCCAAGAATTCATATCCGACTCATGTTCCTCTAATCAAGAAGTGAAGCAAGGGTGGCCATAGCATCACCATGAATTCTAGCCCTAGGACGCATGGAAAGGTGACAAAAGTGGAAAATACCGCCCCCAATGAATCAACCATTTTTTGTAAGGTACCAACTTGTCATCTTGTTTGGTATTGTTCATTGATCTATGATGATCAAATGGTAACCCTCTCATAGATATGTAGTTCCTGATATTCCACCTATGACCATTTTGTAGTCCATTTGTCAAAGCCTACACTCAACTATGCTTGTTTTTGTGCATTGAAAGAGTAACTTGTAAGATTTAGGAATAGTATACACCCAAGAGAAACAAACAACACACCAGCTCCAGAACCATTTTGCATGCATGAACCATCAAAGAATAGTTTCCAGGATCTTTCAGACATGTACATAAGATGCTCATCTGGAAAGTTGACTTGAATGGGCATATTATCTTGAATAGGAAAATTAGCCAGTTGATCTGCAATAGCTTGGCCTTTGATTGCTTTGCGCTCAATATACTCTATGTCAAATTCAGAAAGAATCATCATCCATTTAGCAAGTCTACCCGTGAGAGCAGCTTTACCGAGCAAGTATTTGAGAGGATCAATTTTTGCTATGAGGTGTATGGTGTGCGCGAGCATATAGTGTCGCAATTTTTGAGAAGCAAACACTACTGCGAGGCAAGCTTTTTCAACACTAGTATAATTAACCTCATAAGAAACAAGAGTGCGACTAATATAATATATGGCCCTTTCTTTCCCTTGTTCATCTAATTGAGCCAACAATGCCCCCAGTGAAGATTCAGTAGCTGAGACATATAAAATGAGAGGTTTTCTGGAATGGGAGGCATTAAAATGGGAGGATTTGCCAAGTATTCTTTAATTTGATCCATGCTCTTTTGGAAATCCTCATTCCAGACACATTGATCCATGCTCTTGGTAATCAACATAGTCTATGGCTCTAATGAATCCTGCATCAAGGAGCTTTTCTAATTTAGCTTTCACTAAAAGAGCTATATGAGGGTGCATTTTTCTCAACTTCTGTTTGACTGGTTTCACACCTGGAGCTATGGAAAAATGATGCATAATGAGATTAGTGTCCAACCCTGGCATGTCTGAGTATGTCCATGCAAAGTTAATTTTCTTCTTTTGGAGGAACGCAATATAGGCTTTCTTTTCTTCAGGTGATAAAGATTTAGCCAAGTGTACAATTTTTGGAACTTCCTTTGTGCCCAAATTAACAGCTTCTGTAGGTTCAACCAATACTGATGATTTGTCCTAGAAATAGCTTGGGAGACTATCAAGTACCTCATCCGTAGGTGCCTCTGGGAGGTTTTCACCTTTGGATACGTCTTTTATTTTTACTTTTTTTGGTTCTGACACTGCCACATAGTGGTTTTCGCCATCAGAACTCTTATTCTTTTTTTCTTTTCTTTTTATCTTGTGACTAAGGTACTTGATGTCAGGTTCTGTCATACTGGTAGCCGGTTCACTGGTGGAAGAGACTATAGGTTCAATGGCATTTAGATAGTAGGTGATCTCATAGTCATTGTGAAATGTCAAGAGTTGAGGCTCTTGGTAACGTTGAGACCAATCAATAAGGTTGGGGTGAACAAGGGGTAGGTTAATGACCGGTTCAAGATTAATGATATAGGTGGTGTCATCTCTGGTGACTGTAGAATTGGAATTTGTCAAGTTTCCCTCTAAAGTGTCTAAATCAGAATTTATCCTAGCAAGCGAAGAATCGTCTACTAATGCGACATGTGGGTTCCAATCTTCTAATCTAACACATGACTCATCAGTTACATCAGGTTGAGAACTATAAGCATGGACAACATCCATATCCAAGTCAACTGTTGCATCTGAGAGTGAATCCCATTCAAACTCATGAGAGTCTATTTCTGAATTATTGTTGGAGCCTCGTGATGTAGAAGCCTCAAGATTTGGAAGAGGCTCCTCTCCTCTAGCAATTTGCTCAATCACAAAATTATCTAAATTATCACCATCCATTGCAGCTGGAATGGAGACACTATCCATAGTCAATTTTGCATTCATATAGTCACTATCTATTGCAAATGAGACAGGAGGACTATCAATTATTAAATCTCTTGAATCTTCCCAAAGGAGATTTGTTGAAGGTACCCAATCATTTGTTATGTCTTGTTGATTGGTCAAATTTGGTACATATTCTATGTCATCTTTACTATCCCTCCTATCAGAAATGGGGACATTGCATTTATTGTTGTTCATAAAGCCTAGGCCAACCGGTTGCTTAGACTTACGTGCAAAAAGATCATGATTGAGTGGTTCGGCTCTAGCATCTAACCTGTGACTAAGAGGGCCATATCCTAGATAAACCATCTTCTTGACAAAAGTATATCCTCTCCCATAGGACTTAGGAGAGGGGGAGAAATTTTCATTGTGCTGGTATTTCTCCTCTTTGTATATCCAATCTCAAACAACTACTTCCTCTTTTTCATCTTGTATTGGTACTGAGGATTCAATAAACTTGTCAAATAGTGTCATTGTTGAAGATGATGGTTTCATCTCCTGTGAAGGCTTTCCATATGTCCTAGGGGAAACAAGCATCTTTGCAAAAGAGTCAAGTTGATACCCCCCCATGCCAAGGTCTACTGGCTTAAATTTTTTTTGACAGTTTGCTAAAGTTGTTTCATAATCCTCTGCTACTCGGTTAAGAGGGACATGAACATTAGATGAGATTGAGTTGACTGATATGCGTTATCCCCCGGTATGCAAATTTCTGTTCCATTGTAGGGGAACTTAACACACTGGTGGTAGGTAGACGGCACTGCCTGCATATCATGAATCCATGGTCTACCCAGTAAAATTTTGTATGCAAGGGGTCCAGTATCAACAATTTGAAACAAGATATCTTTTTCAACTGGGCCAATCCTAATGAAGGACAGGCCAATCCCTTTAGAACTTTGTCACTTCATCATAGGCCTTTATGGTGATCTTCTTTCTAGTGTCGATCACTTGCTCTTAAATAGCCCAAAGTTTTTAACAAATTCAAAGTACATATATTTAACCCAGCACCTCCATCAATCAACACGCGCCTGACACAGGTTTTAGGAATCATGACTTCAATGTGAAGGGCAAGATTGTGTGGATGGCTTAGGGATTTGTCATCATCTTCAGAGAAAGAAAGGTAATGTGGGCTAGTAATGTGATTCACCATGCCTTGGAATTGGTCTATATCAATGTTGTTGGGGACATTTGTTGTGCACAAAGCGTCCTCAAGGATCTGCTTATGCCTAGGGGACAACTCTAGAAGCTCTAAGATTGAGATCTGTGCTGGAGTTTTCTGTAACTGATCTACAAGATTGTAGTTTGGTTTGAGAGCAGTGGCGGACTTTATAGTGACATTCTTGGATGCCACTTGCTTGGATTTGTTGAATGGACCTGAACTAGGCCCTCTGAGAATAATAGGAGCTTGACTCCTGGTAACAGCATTAAGGGTTTGGGAAGATAACCTAGAATGAGGACCTCTCAGCACCACAACAGGTTGGTTGTCAAAAATAGGGGGAGAGTCATAACCATGCGGGTCCTTACTCCTTATCATATTAACACTTGGCTCCACAACTTCAAGCATGTTTATCACATTTTCTGCCACTGTATAGGTGTAGTTGATTGCAGCTTTACCATTCTGTGATTTAGAGGTTTCCCCCTTGTCATAATTAGGCAAAGGTTCCTTAAAAGCCTTATGATCAGCATTGGTATTTAGGCCATCAACTTGAAGCTTTCCACTTTCTATAAAATCTTGGACGATATGTTTTAATTTTCAACAGTTTTCAACAGTATGGC
>VDFB02380976.1:0-25962 GCA_007258455.2 Sequoia sempervirens | reverse complement strand
TATATATATATATATTTTAAATTTATATTTTATTTAATTTAAAACAAAATAAACTCCCCTGCTACAAGAAAAAGACCAGAACAGAACAAGACACAAAATTTTCCATTTTTATTTTATTTTATAAATTTCACAGAACTTTTCACAGAAAGAAAATTAAATTCCAAACATAAACAATATATGTATATATATACTTCCTATATACATATATATTTATATTCTTCCATTTTATACATAGATTGGGAAAATTTTCTTGAGGAGAAAACTGAGAAGAAGAATTTAAAGCATAATAACATTATGTAAAATTTCTAGGTATTCCCCAAATTGAACAAAGAAGTTTAAACTTTTCATTTGATCCCTTTCAACTTTCTATTGCTAGTTTTAAAACAAATTCTCATGGGTTTCCATTGTCATTTCAATCAACATTTCAAAGATTTTACTAACAGTATAATGAAAATTTGAAACTTATTTCGAAATAAAAACAGAAATAGACGAGGAACCTAATTTTTTTCTCCACAAATAGAAGGATTCAAATGGTGCTTTTAGATCTTTTTCGAACCCACCAAGAAATCCCCTTGCTTCTTCAAGATTCCAAGAACAAAAACCCAAATCCTTGCTCCTCCTTTCTTCCACCATTTCAAAAATTTAAAAACTAAAATGAAATAGCAATTGCTCAAAATAGAGTTTCCCCAATTTTGGTCAAACCCCTAAAATATCCCCACCCACTAAATTTATTGAACATTTTGGAGGATATTTTCCATTTTTAAAATTTAAAATAATTTTTACTTTCTAATTCAAATCTCATGCATTTTCAAAATTTCTTTTAAACAAAAGAATTCAAATTTTGCAAAGAATTTACTTTATCTATAATTTCAAAAGTGAAATTAAAAACACATTTTTATTTATTTATTTATTTATTTTAATATAACTCTAACTATCCAAACATGATTTCTACTTTTATTTTAATTAAATCTTAATATCTAATAATGCCAAAACAACTACTTTATTTAATTTACCACCATTAACCTAGTTAAACGATAAACTAAATCTAATTTTATTAATTAAATCAAAGTAATCAATAAAATAAATAACATTTCAACATTGCAACAAGATACATTTAGACATCATTTTAACTACACCCTCCATTTAATAACCTTTATAATATGAAATTAAATAAATACTCAAGGTGAAATGGACCAAATTAAAACAACTAACCTGACAACAACTCGGCGACACACTATGACTAGGGTGACGACTTGGCACAAAAAATGTAGCTACTATCTCCCAATCAATTTCCGTTGGTCAATGGACACGCTCAAACCTGTGAACTAGGTGGAGTCGATGTCATGTACTTGTCAACCTGCGAACAAAGAGTACAATGAACATGCATATATATATATATAATATGATCAAACACACCGTGAAGTGGAAATCTCATAATTGTAGGGCACTCGCAAGCGAGTGATACAATCCTGTCCCATTCACAAATACATAATTTCTAACTGACGATAATAACATCAATGATATGATCAACAACATAAAATATCATTAAATCAAATAGCTTCTAAGTTAATCCAAAACATGCCATAAGGATAACATCAGAATAAAATAATATCACATCAAAATATAACATTCACATCGTTTACCAATCATGATCAAAAGTAACCAAATTCCAAAGTCACAACATAAATAGAAAACAACATAATAAGGAAGAACACTGCCGAACAAAAGAGCCAAAACAGAGGGGTGTTACAACAATAGATGCATGTCCCAATGATCATATTATATATCATAAACAACATGAATTTGCAAAAGAATGCCTAGAATGCCATATCAGTGGATATCAAATAGATCAACTAACAAAAAAGGTGTCTCGAAAGGTTCTTCATTATATTCCCATTATTCCACATATGCAACAATTATTTAGGTGTGAAAAATTAGTGCAATTTATTGATTACCATGCACAGAATACAAGTGGAGATGTAATTTTTCAAATTCCTATAGATGGTTCTACATTTAGGGACATGGAGGAAAAATGGCCACACTTTAAAGAAGAACCTTGTAATCTCAAACTTTCATTGGCAGCAGACGGTGTCAATCTATTTGGAGAGCTGAAATCTATTTACTCGGTGTGGCCTATTTTTGTTATCAACAATAACATTCCTCCATGGATGTCAATAAAGATGGAGCACATTAAGTTGTTAATGATTGTTCTAGGTATTTGTTTACATCAATTTTCTTTAAAGTAGTAGCATCTCATTTGTTTTATTTGTTGCATAATGACTTATATTTTTTTCATTTAATAGTCATGTACATTGATTTATATATATTGTAGTAAAATGGTTATAATAATTATGTAATGTTTATGTTCATTCAACTAGGTAAGTACCAAGTTAAAAATATGAATGTATATATCAGGCCTCTTATCGATGAGTTACTAAAGTTATGGAATGACGTTAGTATGTATGACGTCTCTAGACCAATAGGACAAAGACAATTTCAATTCCATGCAATGATTGTATGGACAATTCATGATGCCCTAGGGCTAACACATTTTTGTGGTATGTTATAACATTCAACTACACCTTAACGATATTTAATTTTATGAAGTAGATATCATGCATATTTTTTAAATAATATATTCATTATATATAATTATAAAAATTGACATATTTAATCCAATTATATATGATCTTGTAGGTCTTCAAACAAAGGGAAAATTTTCATGTCTAATTTGTGGTCCAAAGATGAAATCCTGTCATTCAACAAGTTTAGGAAAGCAAGTGTTTGATGAGTATAGGCACTTCCTCCACAGAAATCATAAGTATTGAGCAACTGAAAAACATCTTTTCAATGGGAAAGAAGAGACTACATCAAAACCATGAAGAATGACACCTCACCTATGGAAATTGGAATATAATAGAATTAATCGTCAAGGTTATATGTTAGATAAAAAAATTTATCTATCATATATGATATGTTTGGAATTTATATTTTTATATTGTGTTTTTTTCACTTGTGCTGTAATTGATAATGATTTTCGTTGTTAATTTGTTTAACTTATATGCTTCATGAAGGCCATCAAGGCATTAATGGCCAGCTGCCATAAGGAATGAAAGGTTATCCCAAATAATTTAGTAGGTTTCCCTACTATGAATAGGTACAAATTGTGCATTTGTTTGGTACAATGCATATGAAAAAGAATATAATAGAAATGTTATAGAAGATATTGGATGGAAGGCATGACAAAGAAAAAATTGTCAAAATTTGTAGTGACATTTAGGAAGCCAATCATGCAATGAAAATTTTTATTCAATTATATAGCGATGGAGACCAAATTAATATAAGTGACCTTCCTTGGTTATTAGTGAAGTAGCAAAGCAATGCTATAAAAGAAGTCATATGAAAAATTTGATTTCCCACAGGATTTGCTATGAACATAAACAATGTCATAATAAAGAAAGGTGAATTTGGGTCAGGGATGAAAATGCATGATTGGCATACTTTCATTAAGGTAATTATTTTGGTATATTATATATATATATATTTGTATACTACATGTACTTTTCAATGTATTATGTTTACTACTTTTGGAAAAATAATGAAAAAATTATTTTATAATTGTTGTAGTATGTTCTACCTCTATCTCTCCAAGACAACTTCAACAAAAATGTCAAGCAAGTTATATATGATCTTGAAAAATACATGAGGTAAGTAGCAATATTTGTTCAATTCGTTGTATAGATCTTATAATTGCCATTTTTTAAACTTGTTATGTGATATATTGTATATTTTTGTTAAATCTCATTAATGTATTTGTGCCTTGAATCACTTGTAGATGGTTGTCATCTAAATAAATCAATAAAGAAGATATAAATTATTTGAATAGAAAAATTCCTCATCTAATGTGTGAAATACAAAAGTGTCTACCTTCAAAAAATTTCAATGCACAAGAACACCATCTCATACACCAAGTTGAGGAGATTTAATTGTGTGGACTTGTACACACAATTTCAATGTGGATGGTTAAGAGGCACTTAAATTTTTTGAAAGCTTTGGTTAGACAAAGAGCACGTCCTAAGGGTTCTATGGTGGAGGGATATATGGTATACCAGAGCATGGTGTATATTTCTAAATATCTTTCTAAGTTTGCAGCAAAGATCCATGTAGATCACATTTGGGATCCCAACTCCATTAACAAATTTGAAGGGGAGTACCTGATGGGGAAAGGTAGATTGAGGAAAGTGAGAGGTAATTATAATACATTTTTCATTTGGTTTTTATGCATATTGTACTTGTTTAATTATAATACAACTTTCAAAGTCTGACAAACAACATAAGTCAGATTTCACACTTTGACTCCTTGAATCCTTGTAGTAGTGCAAACCTACTAGTTTTTCCCAATAACTCAAAACTTTCCCAAAACACTAGAAAAAACTTTGATGGTTTTAGACACCCATTTTTTTGTTATTAAAAATACTTCAAGGGAAAGTACAAGTCCTCTAGACCAAATCACCAAAATCACCCTTTCTAGGTTGTGTTGATTAGGCTAATTAGGCCTATTTTATGAAGCAACTACTCTTTAAACTTGTCATATGCGCATGAAATATTGGGGCATAAATTTTTATGCCTCCAAACCTCCAAATCCACAAAAATATTCCACTTGTACTACCAGATTCTTGCAAAACCCAAAACCCCTTGTTTTAGGCCTAAATCATGAGGGTTTATTCAATCTTGTACTTTCATGACCTCTCAAACCTCAAAACCAACTCAGACACAACCCATTAGGTTTGCACATGGGTAAAAATTCATAAAATTAGATCTCCCATACATATTTTGTTTAAACCTAGGCTTGAACCTTTCATTTCACATGCTTTTCTTCACAAAACTCTTGAGGACAACAAATATACCTTCTTTATTTCGCATTCTATGAGTGTTTACAATGATCACTTTATGCATTTTTAAGGCCTTTAAACCTTAACTACTAAACAACCACCTCTACAACTGAATTTTTAATCTTTTATGATCACATGAAACATAAAACACACTAATTTCAAGGTTATTAACATCACTATTGAAATGTTTTAATTTTTTGAACTTTCAAATGTATTGAAACTCCTAGGACACCTATAAGACCATGCTAGTGGATTGATAATAGCCTTATTATTGACTTAAAAAATTCTCCAATTTTCTTTAATTGGATGACGATATGGATTGAATGATGTCAACAATCTGGTCATGCATTAATATGGGAAGGTGTTGCTTCATTAGTTAAAGAAGCTCATTGTAATGGAGATACCAATGTTACACGAAGGGAAATTGAATTAGCATATGGTTTAAGAGATAAACAGGTCCATATAAATAAATTAATCACTCATATTATTTAATTGTTTTCAATTATATTGATGTATATATATGTTGAGATTTTTTTCTTTGCATACATTTGGCCAAGAATAAATATGTTTAGCAACTGACGATATTACAATAATTTTTTCATGTTTGACATATTGTAGGTGAAACACCAGAAAGCTATGTGGTGCAATGGTCATAAATTTTGAATCAAAAAGTTTGATCACACGAAGAAAACTTGTGATTTTGGGATAACTGCAGTCTTTCAGGTGACTAATGTTTCATCTAGAAAAGATATACGTCGAGAAGTCTCAAAAAATTGATACTATGAGATTTTGGATGATATACTTGAGTGTGACTTTTAGTACTTTAAATTATTTTTGTTTGTCATCCTATGGTATAGGCTATGATTGAATGAAAATGATCCCGAGAGAACTATTATTGAACATGCTAATGGATTTACCATGGTTAATGCAAGGTTGATCAAGTGAGATAGAAATGAGCCCTATGTTCATCCAAGCCAATGTGAACAAGTATTTTACTCAGGGGTCATAGGTAAACCGGGTTGGTTATTTGTTGTTAGACATGATCCAAGAGGAAGACCGATATAAAGTATAATGTGGTGGAAGAAGAAGATACTAAAGAACTAGAAGATGATGCAGATGATGATCAGGATCAACATTTAGTTGATGATGTGCCTGACAAAGATGTCAAAGAGGAGGAACTAGATCATGATGATGTAGGAGTTAATGTTCATGAAGTTGATATCCATGTGGATGATGTCATTATCGAAACTGATATCAATGATAACGATGATGATATGACCAATCCTTACAATGTCAAATTTGGATCGGATGATACAAACAAAGAGTTGGATGAAGAAGAAGATCAATGACATTGAAATGTATGAGTTATGTGATTGTATTATCTATTTGATATTCATTTATTTAGAGATTTATATTTAACTTATTTGGTTACATAATTAATTCATGATGTTTTTAATTTTTATGCCATTACATAATTAATTCATGATGTATTTTTAATGTTTAATTTTAATTCATAATGTTAAAACTATTGTAGTTCTCCTAGAAATTTCCATATGATCATAATGAATAGTGTTTTGGGAAATTTCATGAAAGATGACACATTGATCGTAGTAGTGAAATAATTGCAAAGTTGTTTAGATTTTTTAGACCAATCACCCTTCGCAATGTCATTTTTAGGATCATCTCCAATTTGATTACTAGGACACATAAGGTTGGATTTGATTGGCTTATCTTGGAGGAACATTGTGGCTTTGTGTAATGTGAGCAAATTTTGGATGGGGTAGCTATTGCTAAGGTGGATCACTCCCGAAGGCCATACACTTATGATTGGGTCAAGTGTTCTTTTCTTTAGAAAATTCCTATTGCCTTTTTGATAGGTTATGATTTGATTAGATGGGTTATGAAGCACTTATTTCAATTAATTTATGTCTATTTTAATTTGTAATTTATTAAATTCAAACACATCCAAAATTATGTCCCTTGCTTTAATTGATTATTACGTTATTTAATTATTAACTCAAATGACACCTCCAATTTAACTATATATATCTAATTGAATATATCTAAAGTGTTGAACATTTTTAGATCAAATTTAGTAATTAACTCAAACAACTTTTCCAATTTAACTAACATCTAATTTTAAGATATTAAACAAATATGATTTATGAAAGAAGTATATTGGCATGAAATTAAATATGATTTGTATTCCAATGTAAAAACTACAAAGAATGGAAACAATTATTTCAACACATAAACTATTATGTAGTAGTCAATTAAAATGAAAAAGCTTACTCTATATTAGTTAGGATACACAACTAAGAAAATGATCTAAATAGTCTAATAATTTTACAATTAGCATATAGAAATTTCTATAGAGTCGTAGATCTCTTCCATTTCAAAAACACAAAACAATAAATTAGGTAGATAATCAAACATCTTTCATTTCTATAGTGACTTATTTATCCTAAAGAAAATAAGTATATAGTAGACAAAGAAAATGAACAAACCCACAACTATCCCTATTTTGAAGGAGTTTACTTTTCTCCCATTCTTGATCTCCCTAATATTGTCTAATTAATTTAAAGACACCATAAAACGCTATTTTTAGAAGGTCTGACATTAGAGAGATAGAGAAGAGGGGGAGAGAGGGAGAGATAGGTTGAAGAGGAAGAGAGAGAAGAGATGGAGACAGGTAAAAAAGGGAGAGAAAGGAGAGGGGGAGAGGGATAGCAATGTGTAGAAAGGGAGAGAGAAGAAGATAGGGGAGAGGGAGATATAGCTCAATATATATAGAGGAGAGGGAGAGACATAGAAAGGGAGTGACTTTAGTCTCTTTCTCTTCCTCATATATCTCCATCTCTCTTCATATATCTCTATCTCTCTCTCACCATCCCCCTCTATAATCTCTCTATATCACCCCCTTTCTATGTCTCTCCCTCTCCCTCTATATATATTGATCTATCTCTCCCTCTCTCCCCTATCTTCTTCTCTATCCCTTTCTATATATTTCTTGAGACCATAAAAAACTATTTTTAGAAGGCTTCACATTAGAGAGATAGAGAAGATGGGGAGAGAGGGAGAGATAGGTTGAAGAGTAAGAGAGAGAAGAGATGGAGATAGATAGGTAGAAAAGGGAGATAAATGAGTGGGGGAGAGGGAGAGCGATATGTAAAAAGGGAGAGAGAAGAAGATAGGGGAGAGAGGAAGAGAGCTCAATTTATATAGAGGGAGAGGGAGAGACATAGAAAGGGGGTGAGTTTAGTTCTCTCTTTTTCTTCCCATATATCTCCATCTATCTTCTCACTATCTCCCCCTCTATATCTCTCATGACCATCTCTCCCTCCCTATATATCCTCCCTATTCATCGACTATCTATCTCCACCTCTATTCCTTTTTCTTCCCATATATCTCCATCTCTCTTTCTCTACAATTGATATATATCTCTCTCTATATCACCCCATTTCTATGTCTCTCCCTCTGCCTCTATATATATTGAGCTATCTCTCCCTCTCTCCCCTATCTTCTTCTCTCTCCCTTTCTACATATCGCTCTCCCTCTCCCCCTCTCCTTTCTCTCCCTTTTCTACCTATACCCATCTCTTCTCTCTCTTCCTCTTCAACCTATGTCTCCCTCTCTCCCCCTCTTCTCTATCTCTCTAATGTCAATTCTTCTAAAAATAGTGTTTTATGGTCTCTTTAAAATAATTAAACAATATTAGGGAGATCAGGAAGGGGGGAAAACTAAACTCCTCCCCTTTATATGTCTCTCCCTCTATCCCTCTATATATATTGAGCTATCTCTCCCTCTCCCCTATCTTCTTCTCTCTCCCTTTCCCCCTCTCCTTTCTCTCTCTTCTAGCTATCTCCACCTCTATCTCTCAACATCTCTCCCTCCTTATATATCCCCCCTATCCATCAACTCTCTATCTCCACCTCTCTTCCTTTCTCTTCCCATATATCTCCATCTCTCTTTCTCTTCAACCCATATATCTCTATCTCTCTCTCTCACCATCCCCCTCTATAATCTCTTTATATCTTTAATGTGAAGCCTTCTAAAAATAGTGTTTAATGGTCTTGAGTGATATGTAGAAATGAAGAGAGAAAAAGATAGGGGAGAGAGGGAGAGATAGCTCAATATATATAGAGGGAGAGGGAGAGACATAGAAATAGGGTGATATAGAGAGATATATAGAGGGGGATGGTGAGAGAGAGAGAAAGAGATATATGGGTCGAAGAGAAAGAGAGATGGAGATATATGGGAAGAGAAAGAGAGATGGAGATATATGGGAAGAGAAAGGAAGAGAGGTCGAGATAGAGATTCGATGGATAGGGGAGATATATAGGGAGGGAGAGATGGTCATGAGAGATAGAGAGGGGGAGATAGCTAAGAAGATAGATGGAGATATATGGGAAGAGAAAGAGAGAACTAAACTCACCCTCTTTCTATGTCTCTCCCTCTCCCTCTATATATATTGAGCTATCTCTCCCTCTCTCCCCTATATTATTCTCTCTCCTTTTCTACATATCGCTCTCCCTCTCCCCCTCTCCTTTCTCTCCCTTTTCTACCTATCTATCTCCATCTCTTCTCTATGTTCCTCTTCTACCTGTCTCTCTCTCTCTCCCTCTTCTTTATCTCTCTAATGTGAAGCCTTCTAAACATAGTGTTTAATGGTCTCAGGTGATATGTAGAAAGGGAGAGAGAAGAAGATAGGGGAGAGAAGGAGAGATAGCTCAGTATATATAGACGGAGAGGGAGAGACATAGAAAGGGGGTAATATAGAGAGATTATAGAGGGGGATGTTGAGAGAGAGAGATAAAGATATATGGGTTGAAGAGAAAGAGAGATGGAGATATATGGGAAGAGAAAGAGAGATGGAGATATATGGGAAGAGAGGTGGAGATAGAGAGTCGATCGATAAGGGGGATATATAGGGAGGGAGAGATGGTGAGATATAGAGAGGTGGAGGGAGAGAAAGGGATATTGATAGGTAGAGGAGGAGAGATAGAGAAGAGGGGGATAGGGAGAGATAGGTTGAAGAGGAAGAGAGAGAAAAGGGGGAGAGGGAGAGATAGCTCAATAGATAGAGGGAGGAAGAGGAAGTGACATAGATAGTGGGAGATATAGAGAGATAATTATATTAATTATATTATAATAATTATAATATTATATTTATATTGGGTATGTGCAGGATCATCATGGAAAACACAGGCCCTTAAGTGGCAAAAAATTTAGAAAAATCAGTGTTAGGTAACTTCATGTAAAAATTTGAATAAGTTATCTATATTATTTCAAAAATATGTAACAATAGAATCTATAGAAAATTGAATGTAGTTTCTAAACTACTAGGTTTATTTAAAAATAAATAAAATGTATTTGGTGAAAATTTGAAATTTCTATGCAGTAGTACTTAAATTTCAAGGAAAAAATAAGGAGGTGTCTGTCTGACCACCCTAACCATAATAAAATGATAATATTCTTTTATAAGATTTTATGTATAAGTAGAGGACTCATGTCCAAAATGTGATGCATATTTTTGTAATTCTTTTCCAAGTAAATAATTAATTATGAATTTTTTATTACAACTTTTAAAAAAAATATAAAAACTCTTATGTCTAACCACCTAACTTGGTCAAAATTCATGAAATTTAATTTTTCTTTTCTTAATCCTATAGTATGTGAAGCATAGAATGTGATACCATTTGAAATTTATAGATGTTTTTCAATCAAACTATCGATCGACTTTAGTCATAATTCTAATAGAAAATGAATAATAATTACTTATTAAATTCAAATTAAAGCATAATTTATATTGGTGGAAAGCTAAGAATCTCCTCTAAAAACCCTTTTTGTTTCATCAATTTTGCGTAAAAAAAGGGTCGTCAGCCACATACCCTACAAATACCCATAATATTGCCACTTTTTGGCCCATCATGATCCTGCACATGCCCTATTATTTTAATATTATTATATAATATTAATATTATATAATTTTAATATTATAATAATATTATAAATTTCACTAATATTATATTAATTATATATAATTTATTATGTAAAATTTAACATGGCGCCATAATTTTCATTTTAATTGACATAATCTAAAAACCTAGCTCGTCAAGAGAAGTGAGTCACACACTAGCGGAAGAAAGGTTGCAAG
This sequence comes from Sequoia sempervirens, assembly GCA_007258455.2. NCBI lineage: Eukaryota > Viridiplantae > Streptophyta > Pinopsida > Cupressales > Cupressaceae > Sequoia > Sequoia sempervirens. The sequence continues at coordinate 14,913 of VDFB02380976.1, read as the reverse complement.
AAGCCCACAGATCGAACTTGCTTGGCTGCAAAAATTGGAATTTTTTCAATTTTTTTTTCTATAAGGCCTCTGCATCTCGCCTATCAACGAAATGGTCCATATATTTCATCTAAAATTTATGAATCAAAGTGTGATATGGTTTTTGATTTTATTTGGTTTGTGAATATTACTATTTGTGATTTTATTTTGTATATTTTTCTTCAATGTTGGTGGGACAAACTATAACTTAGTGCTTTCAATCACTTTTCAACTCCATTATTGGTGACTCTGTTGTTTGCTTGTGAGAATCACAAGTTGGAATGTATGTTTGTTGTTTGCAAGTAAGAATCATAGTTCACTGCCTTGTCTATGCTACGACATTTGGGTCCCAAACTATACATCATCCTTTTTCACAATCACACAAGCTACCCTATTGCAAGGAGAACACATACATGTCTATGCTATGGCATTTTCCATACATGTCTACCAAAGCATTTTATCAAATAGTTCATTGCCTTGCTGCTATGGGCTAAAAGCCTAAAACAAGTGATTTTAAACAAGCTATGCGAAAAAAATCTATTAAAGCATAATAGCAATAGCATAGACAAGGTAGTGAACTATTTAGAAAAAATCCTCAAAGAATTGTGGTCTCATGGTGATGGAATGCCATGACGAATGCCTATGGCTATGGATTGTCATGGCATTCCATCTTCATGATACTACATTTCTTGGAGGCATTTTTTCAAAGAGTTCATTGCCTTGCTATGCTATGAAATTTTTCATACATGACTACCAAATCATTTTAACAAACAACTTAGACTCTTTCAATATTTATTATGCAAGTTCTTGGGCATATTTTTTATTACCTAGAATTATCATTGAAACAAAACAAGAAGAGAAAGCTCATTGTTGGCAAAAGGCATATATGCAAGGATACCAACATATGCCTCACTAGAATGAGAGTCCTTGAATTTTTCAAGAATCTCATCATAAGTATCAAATTCATTCCTGTAAATTTTTATATTGTCTATTTTATTATTTCCTACACAATCAAGGATGAAATTCTATTAGCTACAAGTCTATTAATATTCTTAAGAATTTTTGGGCCATGCCTTCTTTGATGACCATCCATTTTACATAGAAAACAAGCATTCAAACCTCTCAAAACTTTAATATCATGTTTAGTTTGATTATCACTCAATGGAAAGCACAAAATATGTAGAATACACTCATCATATTTGAGAGATATAAAACCCTAGACTTAAGATGGGGAAGAGTAGACCTTGTTTCTTCCACTTGTAACATATTACCCAAAGATTCAAGGACTTGAGGGATAAAAGTTCACATCTAAGTAGAGATATTTTAGAATTCTAACCACCTTAACATATCATTGGATAAATCATTACATAGGGTAAAATCAAGGGTTCAAAGATGGACTTAAAAAAAAAAATTCCCATATTCTAAAACTCTTTCTTTTAAAAATATTGATTGCTTACCATGATTTTTGAAGAAGAAAGTGAATAAATCTTTATGTATAATTCTATACAAAGAAACATACATGCCCATAAAACTTGGGAAACCACAAACACAAAAATCTAGAAATAAACATGACACACACAAATATAAGTTCAAAGAATCACACCAATGACTCTTTGTGATTGTATTTTATATAATTGTATTCAATGATGGTGGGACAGACCATAACTCAGTGCTTTCAATCACTTAGCAACTCCATTATTGGTGACTCTATTGTTTGCTTGTGAGAATCACAAGTTGGAGTTCATGTCTGTTGTTTGCAAGTGAGAATAATAGTTCAATGCCTTGTCTATGCTACGAATTTTTTCATACATGTCTACCAAAGCATTTTATCAAATAGTTCACTGCCTTGCCACTATGGGCTAAAAGCCTAAAACAAGTGCTTTTGAACAAGCTATGGGAAACAAATCTATCAAAACATAATAGCAATAGCATAGACAAGGAAGTGAACTATTTGGAAAAATGCCTCATAGAATTGTGGTCTCATGGTGATGGAATGTCATGACGAATGCCTATGGTTATGGATTGTCATGGCATTCAATCTTCATGAGACTATATTTATTTGAGGCATTTTTTCAAATAGTTCATTGCCTTGCTATGCTACAACATTTTTCATACATGACTACCAAAGCATTTTAACAAACAACTTAAACTCTTTCAATCTTTCTAAGGCAAGCTTTTGGGCATATTTTTATTACCTAGAATTATCCTTGAAAAAAAAAAAAAAGAGTAAGCTCATTGTTGACAAAAGGAATATATGCAAGGATACCAACATATGCCTCACTAGAATGAGAGTCCTCCAATTTTTCAAGAATCTCATCTAAACTATCAAATTCATTCTCATAAATTTTTCTATTGTCTATTTTATTATTTCCTACACAATCAAGGATGAAATTATATTAGCTACAAGTCTATTAATATTCTTAAGAATTTTTGGGCCATGCCTTCTTTGATGACCATCCATTTTACATAGAAAACAAGCATTCAAATATCTCAAAAATTTAATATCATGTTTAGTTGTATTATCACTCAATTGAAAGCACAAAATATGTAGAATGCACTCATCAGATTTGAGAGATATAAAAACCCTAGAGTTAATATGGGGAAGAGTAGATCTTGTTGCTTCCACTTGCAACACATTACCCAAAGATTCGAGGACTTGAGGGATAAAATTTCACATCTAAGTAGAGATATTTTAAAATTCTAACCACCTTAACATATAATTGGCTAATAGCATAATAGCAATAGCATAGACAAGGTAGTGAACTATTTGGAAAAATGCCTCAAAGAATTGTGGTCTCATGGTGATGGAATGCCATGATGAATGCCTATGGCTATGTATTTTCATGGAATTCCATATTCATGAGACTACATTTATTTGAGGCATTTTTAAAATTAGTTCATTTCCTTACTATGCTACAACATTTTTCATACATGACTACCAAACCATTTTATCAAAAAAATCACTTCCTTAATGCTATAGCTAAAAGCCTAAAATAGGTGCTTTCGAACAAGCTATGGATGCTTGGAAAAAATATTTCTAAGCATAATAGTAAGCAATAGCATAGAAAAGGAAATGAACTGTTTGAAAAAATGCCTCAATGGTGATGAAATGCCATGACAAGCCATATACAAGGTAGTGAACTATTTTAAAAATTTCTTAAAGAAATGTGGTCTCATGGTGATAGAATAGAGAACTAGAACATTGAAGCAACCACTCATCCTACCTACCTTAAAACATACCAAAAGTCTCCTAGCAATTAGACATATGAATATTTAAGATGACTTAAACAATTTTTATTGCCAAAGCATAAACTTATGATGACTTAACTAGTCCTAGTACACACTCCCTCCCCATTAACCACTTAGACATAAGGAGTTTATCAATAGACAGTTGAACCACCTCACACATGCACTTGAATTATGTCTATTAGTGTTCTAGTGATGAAATGATAGATTAATCATAATTTCACCTTGGGATTACATCACTACAAAAGAACTTCATCCAATAGTCTTATGAGTGCAGGTACCACCAAATAGGTATTTGTCAGATCTGTCTTCCTCGAGTGATGGAAATTTAGAAGGAGAAAAGGAAAGAAAGACATGTAGTAGGTCTAAAAGAGGGAGATCAACTAGAGGTCAAAAGATTAGAAGAAAATTCTATAAACACATGAAATTTTTTCTTGCTGAAGGGGGGTCATGTTCTTATGATGATGAGAGCATAAGTGACATTGAGGTTCCCTTAAGGTACAAACATCTACGAAAACAATGGATACCCAAGGAACTTCCTCCAATAAACACTAATTTTTGTGTCAATGAGAGGATATATCGCATAACACCATCGTCATTACATGGTTTGGGCCTATTTTGCATGGATGACATAAAGGTCTGTTACAAAAAAGTTATTGAATTGATGGAGTATGTTGGACCCTATTCTAGTTACAAAGATTGGATGCAACTAGTTCAATATATAGGAAGTATGCGTAGGTAGGCACTATCAGCAAATTATATACAACTAAAAGATAAGGATCAAAATAAAGGAGTGGCTATGTACATTGACAGAAGGCCAAAAGCATTAGGGAATATTACAGGGTTTATAAAGAATACATGACCTGGGTCAACAAATAAGCAACCCAATTGCATATTCGAGGTGCGCAAGGGAAAATGTGTATTCATATATGGGTTAAAATCAATAACTATAGGGGAAGAGTTGCTAATCGATTACAATTTCAATCACTTAGATACAAAAATAGTTACTATGGGGGTGGTACATACTATATACCATTTTACCCAACATCCAATTAATGACTCCAATATACCATTTTATTATTTTATTTTTTTCATAAGTCTATTGGTTTCATTTAGGCAATTTTTTTTATATTTAATTTTTGTCACAGTGGGACATTGATTGTACGGGGAAGGCTTTGACCTAGACCAAGATTGTGATTCACTAGCAATAGAAGAGAGAATCCATAGGGTCGAGGTGCATTCACTATTATTGGATGTTGACATCGCATATTCAACAAACCCTCTTGATATGATAAGGAAGACACACAAAAAATGCAATGAAGAAATCCTTAAATTGTTATTCATAGTGCTTCAAGTAGATGAGATAAGAGAGAGGTTTAAAATGTTGACTGAGAGAGTACAAAACTTGCAAGTAAGTTGTCATGAGGTCTTTAATTATAAGTTCATTCATAGTTTTATAATTTGTACTTTTTTATGTCATGAACTAAATATGTGTTGTTTTTACAAGATTTTTTGTGTCCTAATGATGTCGTTGCACATGATTAGAGTATTATAGGTGTTGCCCATAGAGTAGGGGTTGGTACAAGTGTCCATCCTAATCTTCCTGCACATACATCAAATCATCTGACCCCATCATCTATGCCTATATTTTTGACTGAAATTCTAGTAACACTTAGCATGCAGGGATCAAGTAGTACTTGTGATTTAGAGGCCACTAGTAGTGGTGGTGTTTTAGCAACATTTCTTGGATTTTCTCGTATTACTAGTACGAGAAAAATTTTGGACACATTTGTGGTGGCCGAGGATTCCATTCCCATAAAGATCGAGAAGGTCTTAGGTAATTTAAAATGTTTTAATTATTATTATATATAATCCAATTGAAATTTACTTATTGATCACTCTTTTTAGACTAATGATCTTGTTGGAACTGTAAATTTCTAATGATTTTTTATGTTATCCATACCCATGCATTTTCCAATTGAGACCTACCTTGAGCACATTTTCCTCTATTCATGATATTTTTACCCATATTTTTCCCATATAGCCCCATAAATTCCATCGAGTCTTGAATAATTCTCATTATGGTCTATATCGGCATGAGTTCATTATGGTCTCCCCAACCCATCGGGTAGTCTTGTTAATATGAGTCTGTGTTGCCTATTGGCAAGACTCATCTAATGTCACAGTGATCACAAGTCATGTGCATTCACCATTCGGCAGGACATACATGTTGTTTCGATGACAGAGAAGGAACATATCAGTAGGAGTGTTGTATTTGATATGTAGTCTCATCGCGTAAGTCATGTTTCACTGACTAATGCACGTGGATATTTATCAGCCAAGATAGGAGTATTCGGGACAAGGTCTTGGTGAAGTTTTATTTTCTTACCGACTATCGGGGTCCAAGCAAACATTTTGGCCAAACTAAAGGAATGTGATATGAGGTCTTAGCGAATTTGAGGTGTCTTGCCGACCAGTGATAAAGAAATGCATATCGATATAACAAAAGGTTTTCATGGTGGGGTCTTGGTGAGTGGCCTTTGGTCTCACTGACATTACACAAAAGGTTTCCATTGGTATGAGAATTGAGTTGTCTTAGCGAACAGGAATGATCACATGGGATCTCAATGAAATGTAATGAAATCTACATGATGTCTCCCTGACGACAGAAAGTCACAACGACATGCAAGAAATAAAAGAATACTTTTGGTGGGACATAATTTGGTCTATGAGAGGTAATATCGACACCACTGGGTCAAGTGAAAACAAATGAGGAAAAGGAAATGTAGCTCGCGAAACACAAAGAACAAGGGGGGTGACTGCCAGCAATATTATTGCCTTTGACATACTTACGGGTTGTGTCAGTGAATGATCAACAAGGATTCAAACACTGTGGCCAACGTGTGAATGCTAAATACAGTTGATGGCTGACATTGGAGTATGAAGCGATATGTCCGTTCGGATGCATATGTATAAATATTCATTATTGATTATGAATGAAAGGGGGCATTAGATTGAGATTACATTACAGTAGGTAGATTAGGAATGGATACAATAGAATAAAGTTCTCATATTAGAGACTATGATGCATGTTTTCAAATGGTGAGTTCAATGAAAATTAGTTGTTGTGGCAGTTTATTTCTAGTGTCAATTGTCTATTGAGTTTATTGCAAAGTATTGCTAAGTTGTCTCCAAGTTGATTCTTTCTGGTGGTTTAAATTGATATAACAAGTTTATTTTTAGTTTATTAGGACCCATTTGCTATATCTGTGTGATTAATTGATTGGTTCTTTCAAGGAGAGATTAAATCCTCTTAGTTGATCATAGTAATTAGGGAGATTCATTAGGATTATTAAAGTAGAGCTTAGTAGTCATAATCCTACATTTTTATACAAGTTATAAATAGATCATAAGCTGACAATTTGAGTTTCTACCCGAATAAGTTGCCCATTTTTGTTTCATTTGACTCCCCATACCCAATAAGGCACTGGTCTCTACGATTTCATCATTTAAATTCATTAATTTCCTTTACATCTGTTAATTGAGCATTTTAGGATTTAGATTTAGAAGATTGCTATTGTTATTGCTATCAAGTTTGAATTCATGTGCTCACTTCCATCTGCCATTGTGGATAAATCATTGCAAGAAGGATAATCATAAGTCAATTCTACTTCATTAAGAAAGGTACACCTGCCTATGTTAAGCAACACCTAAAGAGTAGAAGGTTGAGTTCTCTTGACCTTGTCTATTACCCTAAAATGTATCAAGAGATTGGAAACCTCTTGAGGCATTCCGCCTGCATTTTTGAGAGCTAACAGATCCCATGATCATTTTGCAGGAAATTATGTTTTTTATAAACATCTAGGTGATATAACATTGGAGTTCTTTAGGCCCACCATACGTACACTATGGAATGTCCAAAATCAAGATTTAAAGGATGAGCTCACTAACTATTTAGTTGTGTTGTTCGATGAAAAAACATTCAACCAAACCAAGGTCCTTAAGAAATCTAGTACATATCTAAAGTATGTGAGGGACCAATATAGGTCACATTTAGAGAAGAACAAAAAGTATGAGCGTCCCCCTATGATTCTGGAGGAGTGGAAGGACCTGGTGTCAGATGGGAAGGATAAGGTTGAAAAGAAAAAAGGAAAGACACCATCGAGCCAAGGAAGGTATGTGATACTATCAATAATGTAATTATATACTAATTACTCTTTATTTTTACATAATCTAATGTATTTCAAACTTTTCATAGGTTGCCCGACACATCGAAGGAAACAGAGGCAAGACTAGAAAAAAAATGGGCATCACAAACTTGGCTCTGGTGGTTATATGAAATTAGTCACAAGAATTGTAAGTATTAATAAATGAAATATTGCATCCAAATAATAAATTGCAAACAATTTTGGTTTTATCACACCATAGAAGAAAAATTCATGATCTTATGCAAAAATGTAGGGCTCTGAATTTAGCAGAGCACCCATAGAAGAGGAAATGAAGATTTCCTTCCAGCATGGCTATGAAGCCATGGCTGAACACCTAAGAGTATTCACAAGGAAAACACAATCTTCCACTAAATCTGACACATAGGTAAATAAACTTAATAAAGTTTATTTAAAATTAAATTCTTGTGCAATCTATTCATTATTAATTTACACTACACATGACATTGGAATGCAGTCTGGTGAGGGTGGAGCACAACCTACAAATTAAGGTCATGGTGTACATCCCAATACTGGATGTATTAAAAAACATAGTATGGATTAATACAATTAAACATCTTTAATTTTAATTAGTGTATTAATTAACGTAAGCTTTCATGTTTCAACTTTAGAGCATGTAGAGTGTGATCAACATGTTGAGCATGATCAGGCTAGAGAAGATTAGGAACATGATGTGGCCCCATAAAGTAAGGAGGAATACTCTAATGTTTTTTTAAACATATTTAATTGAAATTGGTGTATTAATTAATGTAACCTTTTTTGTTTCAACTCCAGATTAGGATTTAGAGGGTGTTCAACATGTTGAGCATGAGGCTATAAGACAAGATCAAGAACATGATGTTTCCCCATCAGGTAAAGAGAACCACTCTAATGGTCTTTTAATTAATAAAATACTTGTAACAATAATAACAAAACATATCAATTTAACATTTCTTTTTTATTGCAGCAAATCCCCCTAGCAGCGACCTCCACTTCGTGATCAGTACACGACTAGGCATACATTAAGATCATGAGAAGAGAGAAGAACAACTGAAGGGGGATAGATGAATTAGAAAATGATACTCCACTTCATCATTTTTTAGTTTCAAAAAGAAACAAAAAAAAAATGATTGTAATCATATTATGACAACCATATTTTTGATGATCTGTAAAAATTGAATGAATGAATAATATATGTTAATGACTAAATGTTATATGTTATTAATGGATGAATGAATTATTAATGTTATATTATCGAGTATGGGAAATTGAGAGTGATGTGAGGGGGGTGAGGGGCCAAATGAGCTTCCACCATCACGTGGTTGGCCCTGTTAAGTAGAGAATATTAAACTATTCTCAAAACAAAGACAAGCTCAATCCAAATACATCAAAGTATCTTTTTAATTCCTCTATCTTTCATCAAACTCTTTACTATTTGAACCTTGTACAGATGTTTTACATGAAGAACCCATTATTGTGAAATGTGCCTTCAGTTGAGTAAACTGAATCCATGCTCTACATCATAATTTCAAGTTGTTTCCATTCCAATGTTCTGAGTTTAGATTTTTTGTATGGCTTTGTATGAATACCGCATTATGTTGTGTGTGGATTTGGTTTCAAATCTCTATTTCTTTTGTTTTTAGTGGTGACATAACTCTAAAATTTGAATTTTTGTGCATAACAGGATAGTGGAAAAATTGGCAGCTTTGAAGGGTTTAGAGGCTCAATTGAGATAGATACATGGATATTTGGATCTTGTTGTTGATGGGAGGCTTCCACTTAACCATAAAATTTTGTACCATCTGGAGGTATGCAAGAATTTCTCTACTAACATTCATTCAACTTACTATCTTCCTTACCAAAATATACCCTTGTTAAGCCACAACCATAACTAGTTGATGCAGAGTCAAGGTGGAGGAGACTCCAACAAATCAGATTTTAGTAGAGGAAAAATACAAACCATTTTATAAAGAAACCATGGAGTGTAGATAAAATTTTAAAAAGGTAGTCAAGTATGAATAAAATTATGGATAGTGAAACATGTACTTCCCTCAATATATTGAAATAAAGGATAGTCATAAGTCCTTATTACAATCATAAAGGGCATTTAGATGTAACAAAATAAAAGTATTTCCATTTCTTATTCTCCATGTCTCATATTGCTAGGACTAGAGGATTTATTTCTAATTTCTCATATTGGAGAATACACCTATAGCTTAGATGCATTCCTTTGTATAAATTGGAAGGCATAGTATGTAGAAAATGCATATAGATATTACTTCCTTTACTTGAATTCTACACCTTGATGGATGGATGAGTTTTATTTTAGATTCTATACTTACTAAATTAGTTGTTCTAGTAATTTTGGAATGCCCAAAAGGATAGTCATTCCAAACAGTCTAAAGAGGGGAAGAAGTATGTGATAATTTTGGTCATAGGTAGAATGAAATGAAGCAAGAAGGACAATCAAAGGAATTCTAATGATAGTCAAGCCACAATTAAAATGGAAGATTGGGTAGTACTTTCAAATGAGTAATCCTAAGTTCACATGGAACAAAGGATATAACCTTGAAATATCCATAAGGGAAGTCAAGTTCAAAGAGATCATTGCCATAGGTATGCAGATCATAGAGGATCACTATCATTCAAGAGGATCACAGTCATAAAAAGAAGATCATAGCTATTTGTATGAAAATCAAGTGCAATTTAAAATCCATGAGGATAGACTTACATAAGGGAGGCATAAAATAGTTGAAAACAATCATTATGAGCATCCAGAATGCAAGAAAAAGAGGCATAAAGAAATACAATATAAAACATTCCAAGGGAAGTCATGTATTAAGGAGAGACAATTATGGTTCATGGTTAGGTAGGGTCTTGGATAAAGCTTATTTAAGAACAAAGTCAAAGGAACAATAATTGTATAACTAATTTATGAGGGTAGTTTGGAGGAATTTTTAGAATATTTTTTTAAAGGATTTTAACTATACCATTATACAAAGACTTGGAAAAAATTTAATGTGACTCTCAGTCATATTGAAACAAATCCCATAATTTTTAGGCTAAGGAATATCAAATGAACTATGATAGTGACTATGAATCCTTGAGAAGCAAAGACGACAATCACTATGAAGGCTCAAATAGGTTGTTCTGAGGAATATATTAAATTGACAAGAGCTTGGGGTAGTCACCTTTGTATGTAAAGTCCACCATATGCATAAATATGACCATCAAAATTCAATGAAAAGCTTATTAAATGCATAGATAGCTAAAGGAGCATGCTAAGGGAAAAATTCATGGACAACCCATGATAATTATAGTCACCTTGAATACAACCCACCATGTACACAATAAAGATAGAGCCAAGGCCAAGGAGTTCACCTAGATAGTTAAAGGGACAACATTGAGTATAGAGTTATATATGTGACAATCATGAAGGGCTAGACTTATCATATCCTAATGTGTGAATGTCTACATGACACATTGTCTTGCTCATGAGTTGTAGTCTTAGTCCCATGTTGTCATCGCAGAAGTTATGAATACGAAATTTAATGTCTACAAGGATTAACTAGTGTGTATGCAAATGAAAATTGGAAATGGAATTCCCTCCTTCCTTGTGCCAACTACAAAAGCTACACATTACATAAGCATACAATAGCAATAAGGTGAATGAAAAGTAAAGAATGAATAACATAAAACTATACAAGTAGAAATATTGAATAACATAAAACTTGCAATATAGATGCATTAAAAAAATATAGCCTACAGACAAGAATTAGCAACTCACATATAGTTTAATACATAGACTACATATACATAAAAAGAACATAAAAAAATGAAACACACACGAAACATACATAGACATGAAGAAGACAAATAAAATATAGCATTTTCTAATGTGCTTTGTTGTTAGGAAGTAGGAAGTAATAGTCCCACCATGCTCTCTTATTAGGAAAAATGTGGGGTAGCTATGTAATGCCTTTATGAATTATAACAACTAACATGTTCTATAATTATATGAAACATAAAAGAGCATAAAAGGAGCTACTTTGAGCTCCATGTATTAGTGTATATCTTGCTACTAGGCAGATCATTTTGCAAATAAAATAGTAGGAATGACATGGGACTAGTGTGCTTTGTGTCCTAGGTAATTTTGATAAGGACAATGCTTTAAAGGACACTACCATATACTTGGTAAATATTTTAAGTGCCTAAACAAAGGAATTGTGAACAACGCCATAACTGTGATCATTGAAATAAAGTTATGAATATGATGATCTATGATGTAGATACCTTTTTTTATAAATAATTTGCACAGTTTCGTCAAAATTTTGATGAAACTATCGACAAAATACAAAAAGTCTAACGCAATTGTTGTAACCCTGGCGAAATATTGAAGTGTCTAAACATTGAAATTTTGATGAAAACGACCTCCAAAATACAAAAAAGTTTGATGCAATCATTGTAGCACCGATGAAAGATAGAAGTGCCTAAATGTTGACATTTTAACAAAAGATATCGATGAAATTTTTTGACGAATAGACATCTTGTCACAATTTTGACGAACACTTGTGCCTTTGACAATTGACAAAATTAGGTTGATCTTGCAACATTTTTAGAGTCAGTTGAAATTTTGACGAAAAAGTTTCGACAAAAATTGGTTCAATGTTTCGTCAGTATTCCGACAAGCTTTTTTCAAAAATTCAACAAATGTTCCTAAAAAATTGGACCCAAATACTGTAGTGTAAGTACGCTATCATCGTAAATACCCTTTATCATCATAGCCTAAACAATACCCTTCTTATATGTCTCGACATAGAGGCAACAAAGATGACTTTACAAGAAATACATGAAGGTATATGTGTGGCTCACTCTAGTGGCCCTACCCTAGCGAAGAAGCTTATGAGAAAAATGTACTATTGGCTTACAATGGAATGTGATTCCTATCACTTCATCAAAAAGTGTAGAAAATGTCAAATCAACAACGATCTAGTATATGCACCAACATAGGGACTTCATCCAGTTACCTCACCTTTCCTTTTCTCTCAATGGGGACTCGACCTTGTCAAGAAGATTCAACCTACATCTACCAATGGACATAAGTTCATAATCAGTGCAATAGAATATTTCACTAAATGTATCAAAGCCATATTGATGCCATATATCACTGATAAATAAATTTTAAAGCTCATATTAAACTATATCATATGTCGGTATGGTGTTCCTTTATATACTGTAATAGATAATGGGAATCCCTTAAAAAACCAAGACATCAAGGAATTATGTGAAATATACCACATCCAACACCACTTCAGTTCTTCATATTATCCCAAGGGTAATGTTCAAGCATGGGAATCTAATAAAACCATTGTAAAAATCCTAAAAAAGACTATCAATGATGTTATTCGAGACTGGCATAGATAGCTAAATCCAATGATATGGGATTACCATACAAGCATTCATACTCCTACTAGTACCACACCTTATTCCTTAGTCTCTAGTTTCAAACCATTCAACCAATTGAGGTCCAGATATTTTCCTTGAGAGTTTCCATGTAGAATTTCATTAATGATGAGGATTATTGAATCTCTAGGTTACACGACCTAGAACTATTGGATGAAAGAAGACAAATGGCATTGGTACACTTGTAGGCATATTACAATCACCTTTGACATAGCTAAAACAAGAGAGTCAAGGTCCCAAAATTTGACATTAGTGATCTAATATTAGAAGAGAATCCTAAAAACCAACAAGAAAGAGAAAATCCATGAAAATTTGAGCCTAACTGATTGGGTCCTTATATCATTACAACAATGGTGCAGGAGCACCTTTAAACAAGTTTATTTCATTTAAGGTTTCTAGGTCTAGGATCTAGGAAGTAGGAGTTTTTGTATTATAATAAGGTTCATAAGACCATTTTTTGATGTATTAAGTCATTGGTAATGTGGTTTAGGTATCTAGGTGGTAAAGTTCTCAAGGTGTGCAAAATATACTAAATTGTCAACTTGAAATAATGTAAGGTTTAAATTTGCATTATAGAGGTAGACCAATCGTCACAAGAGTTTAAAAGTTTTTTTGGGAAGTTGGAACAATTTTTTTTGGTGGGAAACATTATAAAATTCCTTGTAGAACTTGAAAGGAGGTTCTTGAATCCATTTTGAAAGAATGAAAGTTGAATAAAATTTTGTTTTGCTCCAAATTTTTGTATTTCTAGTTGTAATAATAGATTGTACAGTCTGTACAACATCTTATTGCTTCAAATTTGTGGTGTTCATTGTATTATATTGTTATTTCTTCCATTTAAATCTAACTTGAAGGCCTCATTGTAGATTTTTTGCATTTAATCTCTAGTTTCTTTAAAGCAGCTAGAAACAGGGTATTTGGGGTTTCTAATGTTTTAAGCATGCATTGAACCATTCCACCTTTCTATCTGATTTTTTTCTTGGTTGAATGGATATAAAATATTATGGGAAGGTGTGGAAATGGTGAATTAGTCAAGGGGAGGTCTGGAAAAGAAATTGGGTGTAAAGCCCTATGAGTGAATTTTGAGTTTTCCTTATGAAAAGAGAGGTTATAGTGAGTGAAATTGAGAATTTGAACTTCAGGTAGTGTGGTTTTATGATGAAATAAGCATGAGAAGATGATTTTGGGCCTATTTGAATAGTTGTTAGGTTATGAAGTGTTTGGGAAGTGTTATATTCAATAAACCCTAGGGCTTCTAGGCCTAGGAAGAGGGTTTTAATATTTGGCTACAAGATGTTTGAATTTCTAAGATCTTATTGAGGAATCTATTGTTTTGAAGCATTTAAATTGCTTCCCAAAAGCTTGAGAGACTTTGAAAAAGTCTAGAGAGTAGTCGCTTTGTAAAAGAGGGCTAATTTAAGCCCTAAAAAGCATAGAATCCTTGATTTGAGTGATTTGGTTCAAAGGAGTCAAATATGATTTGAGAGTATATTGTTTAATGTCTAAATGGGTCCTTGAAGTTAGCCAAGTTGTGGCCTGAAAGGGTGTGAGAGTGAATTTATACTCGATTGAGTAGTTCATTAATGCTACAAGGGAAAGAGAGAGTTTTGGTCAATTGAAGAGTTTTGAATGAATTTGTGATTTGAAAATTGTTATTGTTGTTTGGAATTGTGTCAAGTGAGTTTGAAAGACCTCCCCTACTACATCAAAGTGGTATCAGAGAAAAGGTACCATATTCCTATAGAAGAAAGTTGTATATTGTTAAAGAGAGACTGGAAGGTGAAGAGGCAATATTGTGAAGATTCCTCCAAAGGGAAAGAATACAACAAAGGAGATGAATGATTTGAAGAACCAATACATTAAAGAGATCAGAGAACTGAAATAGAGATTGGAATCCTTAGAAACCAATAAGAGAAGAGAAGCAGTTGAGAGTAGTGAATCAAAGGAAGATGATGAAGAGTTTGAAGATGTTGAAGAAGAA
>VDFB02380974.1:0-27591 GCA_007258455.2 Sequoia sempervirens | reverse complement strand
GATGGTGATGTCCCTAATCTCCTACAGTATAATAATAGTTTTCTTTTTAAAACTCTCAATTCAAGCTAAAGAAAAAAATTGTATGGGCTACACCTATACTAACATATTATATGGGAATATAAAATTCTATATCAATTAAATATATGTATATATATTTATATACATATATAGATTGATGTATGTATATATATATATTATATCAAAAATATCTGGAACAAGATTTAATCTAAGAACCTCACAAAAAAACCAATATGGGCATAAAATTTTCAAAACAAGGAGATAGCAAAAACATATAAAGGATTTGGAAGAATTGTACTAATTTTACCAATGAGTTTTGCATAGTACATTTCAAATTACAGAGGTTCATGCACAATGGATTTTGAAAGAATTAAATTTTGAACAACACATAGATTTCTTTTCTCATATTTGGAAATTAAATGCAATGGAAGGAATTAAAAAAAAACCTGGAAAAGAGTTGCCTCCAATTGAAACCAAAACTCTCTTTCTTCTTCTTCCTTTTCCTGGAGCTTGCTCTTTGGAAGCCTTCTTCTCCGTCTTCTTTTCTTTTCACTATATTATCTTCTTGTTCCCACTGATTTTGAATCCACTAACATCTAGAAAATAATCTATTTGGTGGCCATTTTTGATATTTTGCAGAGCAAATCAAGAAAAGTGTCCAAGAATAGTTGTCTTTTCTCGTTAATCTTTTTCACTTTTTAAAGTTTATTTTTCAGTTTCCCAAAAACCTAATCTTGAAAAGATAATCATTTAAAGAAATATAATTTATTTATTTTCATGCTATTTCTTGATAATTAATAAAAAGGAATTTCATTTCAACAAATGCACTTCTCTTCCCGCAAACAGTTAGAAAATTGCTACTTCTAACTTAAAAAAAGAAATTTTTACTCATAATGAGGAATACATAAATATTTAATTGCAATTAAATATTTATTTATTCCTAAGAGGTAACATTCATTTTTAAAATAGAGTAACTATTTAATTACTCATGGATAATCATTTATGATAAAACAAAGAAATATAATTAAATTATAATTAAAATTAATTCTTCTATTTTTACTATGCTTTTTATTTCCACTTCATAAAATTAAATAAACACTCAGAAAAACACACAAATATGCATCCAATTAAATTAAAACTACATACATTTATATGACACTACATGCACGTGTGTGTATGCAAGAGTTTTGTTCCTACTATACACTTCCAAGAAGCTAACCTTCTCTCCTTAGCCACACCCTTGGCCTTCGATGACCTACATCTCAATACCCTCAGGAATGCATCAATAGATTATTATTCACATAAAGATGTAAAATCAAAAAATTAAAACTCATAAATTAAAATAACATTTTCCATTTTTCATCATATTCAAAATAAATTTCATTCTAAGAATTCAAAGTTTCTTAAATTAAAACAACATTTCATATTTCATCACACCAAAAATACCATAGTATTCATTATGTATTCTACCACACACACATCTAATCATATGTCAAATCCACACAAAGCCAAAAATAAGGAGCATTAGAGTTCGAGACGTGACAAGAACGCAAAGGAAAGATGCAAGAACTAAGGAAAAAGACTAAGTCTTTTCAATATATACAATTGGTAACTCCAAGGTACCAAGAGGTGGCCCACTAGCAACTAACTGAAAGTGAAAATATCTCTAGAAACTTCTCCCACAAGAAAAGAAGAAAACCCATGAAAAGGGTGCCCACAACTGATATAAACTGACAGATCAAGTCGTCAAACTCTGTTTGTATGATGGTTGAGCCAAAAAGGCTCCTAAAAAGACTCAAATTTGAATGAAAGTCAAAGAAAAAGGCTCCAAGTATCATAAAGTGCATGTGAATACTTTAGTCTCACTAAAACTCAACTCGCCTTGATCCAAGTACGAATCCTCGCATGATTTAGGTGATCCCGGCCAAAGGTGGCTTTACAATTTCTCGAGGATCTAATTTTGCTGAAATCACATACTTTTAGAGAATATAATGATTTAAGCCCTAAAAGTTCCATTTTAAGGATTCCAATTGAAGAGGGTTTGATCAAATCACCTTAGATCAAACCCCCTTGATAGAACCTCGCTAGTTTTAAACCATACCTATAAATGCATCTCCTTTACACCTATCAAAATGCTGATAAAAAATCACTTTTGATTTACCTTTTGGGGAATCAAATGAATTCATTTAAAATTTATTTTTGGTAAGTATGTAGTACTTATTATAAGCTTCCAAAAAAGTATAATTTTGCCATTATATTTATTTTTTATTTCAGAATGGTAGGTTTTTCATCAAAAATCAAGATCTTTTGTTTTGCACAATGGAAAAATAATAGATTATCAAAAAAAATTGAAACATATGAGTGCACCAGATACTGAAGTTCTTGATCCAACAAAGAAAAAAAAACTTGAATTTCGATACATACAAAAAAAGTTACGCATTATACGGTTCGCTTATGTCTGAATTGTAATTGGTTTGACTTCGAAACTTTATTGAGGAAAAAATATTCAATAAAACACTATCTAACCAAGTGGAAGCACTACATATCGAAAGTTATGAATCTAAATTTGAAAGAAATTAGAATTTTATCCTTCATGGAAAAAAGTTATTCTCGTTATATGGTGAGCTGCCACTTTTAAAAATGTTGTTTCCCAAAAACTAGTTTTCATGGGAGATGGAAAAAGAAGTGCAATCTAATTCCAAAAATTTTGAAAACATATTTATAATATATAGACAAAATTTCACAAACTCTTAGTTTGCATCATCTTCAAATTCTCACGGTTTAGCCATTATAGGTGCCCAAAAGTAAAGATTTAGTTAAAAAAAAATTATTTTAAAGTGTGTCCAAATTTTCAATAAAAATTGTAAACCACTATTGTGGTATCACTCCTTCAATTCTCAATGCATGAAAATAATCTTTAGTTTCACTTCTCCTTTGTTTGAATTTGCATGAATTGAGAATCTCAATGACACTTATGTTAACTCCACCTTCTAATTTTTCATTTTATGAAAAACAATATAGTTTATAAATTAATATTTTATTATTTGTTTACAATATGTGTTTGATTTCAAAACCATGAATTTTTTTGAAAGGAATTAATGATGTTGGAGTTATTTTTTTATAATTTTTTCAAAGGTTAGCAAAGAACTATACATGGCACCTAGCAATGGGTATTAATTTGAAAGAGATAACATAAAATTAAGGAAAAAATTCCGTAAACTTGGTCGACACATTCAAGGGTAAAAGAAACCCTAAACTCAAACGTGTGGCCTCATTTTTCACTTAGCATTTTCTTAACTTTCATTATTGTCTGGGCACTGCCATGGATGAATTGAAGTGGAGTTCATCATGAATTTTTTTGGGCTAGATCTTGAGATTTTTATACTAAAAATGTGCTAAATCTACTTGGTAAGTCCATCTTTCTATTTCTTGTGTTTTCTTGCAACAAAAAAAGAATAGAAATGCTTGTTTATCTCTGCATATTCTTCATATGTTGAGCCTCTGCAAGTGGTGCAAGAGCACCTAATCACCTAGTTACAAATTTCTATGTTTGATGGTCCAATGCACTTTTACATTAAATGTGTCAACAAGTTGAATTTGTAAGCCTAAAAGGAAAAGATGAAATATTGTATTTCAATGATATAATGGAGTCATTTGTTTAGAGTCATTAGTAGGAAAGTGATAAAGGTTCCAAATTTGTGAGTTTCATTATGCAACAAATTTGTAATCCCAACAGTTATATGTTTTGAAAGTTGGTTGCTTAGTGGTTAGGTGCATTGGTCAGTTAGAGGAGGTTGAGAAATGCTATTTAAAGCCTTGGGAGGTTCAAATTATGGTTGTTGAAGCCAAAGGAAATGAAATAAATATTGAAAGTACTCTATTTTCTCATAGTTTTCACTGGCTTTTCTGAGTTTTCTAACTATTTGCAGGATGCACAAGTACCATATTCATTGATTCCTTGTATGAATTATTAAATAGATGTTTTAAATTGTATTTGGTTCCTTGGAATGGTTTGATTTAAACTATTAGGGCCCTAATTCATCAAGTTTCTCTTGTCAGGTTCTTAAACAATCTTAAGGGTTTGAGGTTACTTTAATGGAATAACCATCATCCCACCTACTGTCATCAAATTTAACTCAATGGGATGGTGTAGTAGAGTGTAGGTAATTATATTTTGGAAGTAGGAGGTGTGGAAGAGTGAACCCTTGGCTTGAAGGATGAGACAAAGGGAAAGAAATGTGTGTTTTCTCTTGAAGAATGGGGGTTTAGACCTATGAAGTGATGAAACAATGATTCCAAAGGCCAAGTGAGAGTTCCTTAAGCATGTTTCAACCTATTGAAAATTTTTTGAGTAGTTATTTTGGATAGGAGTGGTTGGGAAGGTGAAGATTCAAGAAGGGTGCCTTAAAACCCTAGTTATTTAGACTACAAGGAGGGTTTTTGCATTGGAGGCTTGTTTGAGTATTTGGGGTCATGAAACCTCTAAAATATTTGGTTTGGGAACTTGATTCAAGACTTTTTTTATGTTAGAAGTTCTAGGGTAGAGATCTAGAGGTAGACCCTTTGTAAAAATGGCCTAATTTGAGGCCTAAAACTATGAAAAATCCAATTTTGAGGTGTTTGATCTTAAGAAGCTGTATTTGGTTTTCTACTATGTTGTGTATCTCTAAAATGGTTATTTTAACCCATGATTATTTTCCTAAGTGTTTTAGGAAAGTTTGGTCAAAGGTCTGAAAATTTGGGTTTCCACTACTACAAGGTAAGCTTGTGCCAAATGGTGAGTTTTTGAGATTTCAATGAATTTGTCTTGAAGATTGTTTTTATTTGATTCAATTTCCATTGTATGAATGTTTAGGCCCTTTTTAGGGGTCTTGATGGAGTTTTTTTTTGTTCATTTTCAAGTTTGAGGGGTTGAGACCCTTGAGGGTGAGTTAATGCCTATTAGGTTGAATGCATTGTGAAGGAGAGTTCTTTTGATTGAGGATTTAAATTTACATTGTTGTGAATCTTCTCCGCCTTGGCTCTGCATCATAGTGGTATCAGAGCATCAGGGAGTAGATTTGTTTCATTTTATAGGGTTGTGAAGAGCAAGGAAGAAGTGAAAAGTTTAGCATTCAAGGATGCCTCCAAAGAACAAAGACATGGCTAAAGAAATGAAGGAGATGAAAGAAATACATGCTAGAGAAATTAGAGAGTTGGAGGAAATAATCATAGGCTTAGAGACAAACAAAACAAGGGATGTGGACGAGAGTGAATCAGTTGAGGAGGAAGATGATGAGTTTGAAGATATGGAAGAAGAGCTTGACCCAGAGGATCAAAGAATTGCAAAGTTGGTGAAGGCAGTCAGGAATGACAAGCCTAAGGTAAAAATTGATGTTTCTAAATATGGTGGAATTTTAAATGATGAAGAATTACTTGACTAGATTGCTGCATTAGATAACCATTTTGACTGTGATAAGATTCCTAAGGAGCAAAGAGTAAAGATTGCAAAGACAAAGTTGGAGGGCCATGCTTTGGTAGGGTAGGACTATGTTCAATCAGAGAGGAGGAAGAAAGGAAAGTATAAAATCACCTCATGGGACAAGATGATATCAAAACTCAAAGGTAAATTCTTACCCAAGGATCATCATGTTTAAGAAATTGCAAAGCTTAAGGCATAAAGAAATGGACATTAAGTCTTATACTGAGGAATTTTATAAATTAAGTTTAAGGTCTGGTCATCATGAGAATGAAGATGAAAAATTTGCAAGATATATGGGTGGTTTGAGGTTAAACATACAAGATGAATTGGTTTTGGCTAACCCTAGGAATGTAGAGGAATGTTACCAAATGGCAATTAGGGTGGAGGAGAAAATGAAGAGAAGACAAGATAAAGTAGTTAGGAGCAGAGGTAATGCATCAAGAGGAAGAGGATATATGCCTAATTCAAAGCCATGAAAGGTCAAGAGAAATCTGATCTCAGATGTGCATGGAGAGGCACAAGAGGAAGATTTGGAGGAGTTAGGAGTTCCAATGTGTTTTCAGGTAGGTGCTATACTTGTAATGATTTTTTCCAGCCATCTTACAAGTGTCCTGAGAAGATTGGTGCTTCATCAAGTGGAAGTAAAGGTGATAAAAGATTTCAACTTGTGCAAGATGATGAAGAGGAGAGCATTGGTTCATCAAGTTCTCATGTAGACCCTGAAGTTGGAGAAGCTTTGATCTTTCATAAGAAACTTTTGAAGACTTCCAAGGAAGTAGAGCCATTGCATAGGAAGAGGCTTTTCAAAACCACTTGCAAGCGTAAGGGAAAGGTATGTAAAGTTGTAGTTGATTCTGGTTCAACTGAAAATATGGTTTCATGTGAAATGGTGAATAAGTTAAACTTGAAAAGGATTCCTCATGAGTTTCCTTACAAGGTATCTTGGCTAAGTGATGGTAAATATTTGTTAGTAAATGAGAAGGATATTGTAGATTTCCATATTGGTGATTATAAAGATAGTGTTATTTGTGACATTCTTCCAATGGACTACTACCTCATACTCCTAGGAAGACCTTGGCAGTATGATAGGTGTGCCATGCATGATGGAAGAAGAAATGAGTACACTATAATTAAGGATGGACATAAGTTTGTCTTGAACCCTTGGGTAGAAGATGTGAAGGGTAAAGCTAAGGTGATAATGTGTGGGAAAAGAGAACTTGTTAATGTTGTAAAAGAAAGTAGAAATTTTGATGTAGCGGACTATCCTAGGTCTGGTAATGTAGGAACATCAGATGTGATAGAAAAAATAGGGGTAAAGTGTGGTTTACTAGAGAGTAAACAAGGTGTGTTAGTTCAGACCATTGAATGTCCTATTCTTATAGATAAGGGTGTGACACAAATGAAAATTGTAGGTACAATGGTTGATAACACTGATAGGGCAGTGGAGAAACATGATGGCAAGGTATTGGAACTGATGACAAGGGTAGAAACACAAGTTGCATTGCAAGGCATACCTAAAAAGGAGATGAGGCTAATTCAAAGGAAGTTAAGGGTAATGGTTTTGCTAACCTTTGTTTATGTGCAAGTACATGTGATAGGAGACAAGTAGATTCTAGATAGAGAATGAAAAAAGAGCAGACCTTAGGTCTAAATGTACAAACACAGTCACTTTCAAATGTAACCATAGTAAAAAAATTAGGGTAGAGTATAAAGATAGAGAAACATGGAGCACAAAGCAACATGGGTCAATGGAATGTTAGAAACCAAGATCTAAAATGCAAACCAGAAAATAAGCTTCAACAAAGAGAAAAACAAAAAAGAAGAGAGATTGCATGAAGATGTACAAATTGATATATTTGAAGTACAACAATTACAAGAGATAATTTTCTTTATAAAAGCAAGTATGCATAACCCTAATCTTATCTTGAGCAAAAAAGATAGCTGAGCAAGATAAGGATAACGACCTATAACCTAGGAATTAAATGATACTAATAAGCTGTAGAGTGTAATTAAATAATAATTACACTACTATAGAGTGCAACTTAGGGAGACTAAAAACATGCACCTAAAATGCTATGATGAATGCAAGAAACATGAATGGGTCCCGACAATAAGGCTTGATTAGGTACCCAAGTACAAATGCAACAATGAGGTAGAGAAGGAAAACCTAGTGGGACAAAACCCCCCTACAATGAGATGACTATTGCAAAGAAGCAGACTCTTGATCTAACAAGAAGGAAAGATACTTACGTCTACAAGAAACCAAGAAGGGAATCGCCAATAATGTGACCATGAGACCCAGATGCCGAAACCTTTGGAAAACTCACAAAAGTGGAACAACCACAAGATCATAAAACAGCAATTAGATGAAATGATGATAGAACCTAGAAGCTGTGTATCCTCTCGTCTGTGATGCCAAGCTGTGACTAAACTCTCCATAGGGAACAGAAGTGCCATAAAGACTTTGGAGCATTAACTACTCAGGGGCCCTCAAGGCTGAGGGATCTAAAACCAATCTTGGTCAAGCCATAAACTCTAGCCCGGGGGTGTAGATGCGATGAATCTAATATGTGTCAAGGAAGGAAAGAGCAAAGAATGTGGCCAAAAGAAACTAAGAAACCAGATAACCCATGCGAGTTGTCATCAATAACAAGATGGAGATCAAAGTGCATGCACACTCTAATCAGATTATTATGCAAGAAACCCCCCTGATGGAACTTTATCTCAGTTCATTTTATTACAACCAACCATGATTGTAAGGAGAATGAAATCATGCATAAATAGAAAATAAAAATAGCTCATATTTTTAGAGTCTTGAACTAGCTTTCCAACAACGCAAAATGGCTAAAAGGATAGCGAAGTCAAGAATAAGAATCTCCTAGAAGTGAAAAATAAAAACATGTGACTTCAAGGCCCAAAAGGAACAAAAAAAAGAAAAACCAAAAATCATACCTACCACATTGTATAGAAGTGAACCAGAAACACAAGAGATATCTTTTTGCAAAAATGGCGTTGTATGCCAAGTTATACTATTCAGTGAAAGTGCTCAAAAGTCCACTATGGCCTTTAGGCCACAGGGAGCTAAAAAATTAAACCCCACAGTAAAGCCTAAAATGAACCTAGAATTTTGGTGATGAAAACTCTGGGGGCGAGGCCCTGGTCCTGTGTGGCCAGGAGTGGGTCGCCGGTGTGAGAGAGGCGGAGTTGGGTTCAGCGGTAAACCCATAAGACCTCGATGGGGCTTTTACCAAGTGCTGGGGGCTGAAACAAAAGCCGGCCGATGCAGGATGTAGAGGAGTCCACTTGGGTGGTGGGGGAGCATAATCCAACAAAACTAGAGGTGCAAAAATCCTTGGAATTTTTTATTTTTTAATATTTTTTTGAATTTTGGTACTATGTGCTTGGAGATGGGTTGGGGCCTCCACGGCAAAAATATTTTGCACTCCTACGGGACATAATTTTGTCCAAACTAGACAAAATTTATATGAAAATAGGGGTTTATGGGTGTTTCGAATCCAACAGGGAGGTCTGTTTCAGCCCAAAGTGTCCAGAAAATTAGGTGACCCCCAAATCTCTTAGAAAAATAACTAAGCTTGAAACCCTCATAGATCTGGCAAACGCTGACCAAAATGAATGAAATAAAAGCCATTTCTGACTTTTTCAAGCACTCTGAAATCAATGGAAAACCCTGATCTGATTCAAGACACTTCATAAATATGCTCAAGTAATAAAACCCTCGAGGAACCCTGAATGTGCTCTGCATTGAATTTCTCCAAAATATTGAGAAGGGGCTACAAAATCAAGGCTCTGATACCATGTTAGAAACCAAGATCTGAAATGCAAACTAGAAAATAACCTTCCACAAAGAGAAAAACAAAAAAGTAGAGAGACTGCATGAAGATGTACAAATTGATATATTCGAAGTACAATAATTACAAGAGATAATTTGCTTTATAAAAGAAAGTATGCATAACCCTAATCTTATCTTGAGCAAAAAAGATAGTTCAGCAAGATAAGGATAACAACCTATAACCTAGGAATTAAATAATGCCTAAGTAAACTTATGCAAGTGTAATTAAATATTAATTACACTAACATGGAAATGGCATGTGAATCAATGGTGTTTTAATCTAGCTTGGGCATGCTAGAATCATCCACAATTCATGTGGCATGAATTCTTCTTAGGGGGGGTGTATGGTGCAAGAGCACCTAATCACCTAGTTACAAATTTCTATTTTTGATGGTCCAATGCACTCTTGCATTAAATGTGTCAAAAAGTTGAATTTGTAAGCCTAAAAGTAAAATATGAAAGATTGTATCTCAATGATATAATGGATTCATTTGTTTAGATTCATTAGTAGGAAAGTGATAAAGTTCCAAGTTTGTGAGTTGCATTATGCAACAACTTTGTAATCCCAACAGAACTTATATGTTCTGAAAGTTGGTTGCTTAGTGGTTAGGGGCATTGGTCAATTAGAGGAGGTTGAGAAATGCCATGTAAAGCCTTGGGAGGTTCGAGTTATGGTTGTTGAAGACAAAGGAAATGAAATAAACATTGAAATTACTCTATTTTCTCACAATTTTCACTGGCTTTCTTAGTTTTCTAACTGTGTGAAGGCCGTACAAGTTCCATATGCATTGATTCCTTATATGCATCAGTAGATAGATGTTTTAAATTTTATTTGGTTCCTTGGAAGGGTTTGATTTAAACTTTTAGGGCCCTAATTCATCAAGTTTCTCTTACTGATTTCCTAAGCAGTCTTAAGGGTTTTGGGTTACTTTAATGGCATAACCATCATCCCACCTAATGTCATCAAATTTAACTTGGTGCGATGGTGTAGTAGAGTGTAGGGAATGATATTTTGGAAGTAGGAGCCATGAAAGAGTGAACCCTTGGCTTGAAGGATGAGACAAAGGGTAGGAAATGTGTTTTCTCTCTTGAAGAATGTGGGTTCAGACCTATGAAGTGATGAAACAATGATGTAAGAGGCCAAGTGAGAGTACCTTAAGCATGGGTGAACCTATTGAAATTTTTCTGAGTAGTTAGTTTGGATAGGAGTTGCTGGAAAGGTGAAGATTCAATAAGGGTTCCCTAAAACCCTAGTTATTTAGGCTACAAGGAGGGATTTTGCATTGGAGGCTTGTTTGAGCATTTGGGGTCATGAAACCTAGAAAATACTTGGTTTGGGAACTTTATTCAAGAATTTTTTGAGGTTAGAAGGTCTGGGGTGGAGATCTAGAGCTAGACCCTTTCTAAAAATGGCCTAATTTGAGGTCTAAAACTATGAAAAATCCAATTTTGAGGCGTTTTGTCTTAAGAAGGTGTATTTGGTTTTCTAGTATGTTGTGTATCTGTGAAATGGGTATTTGAATCCATGGTTATTTTCCTATGTTTTTTGGTAAATTTTGGTCAAAGGTCTAAAAAATTGGGTTTGCACTAGTACAAGGTAAGCTTGTGCCAAATGGCGAGTTTCTGAGATTTTAATGAATCTTTCTTGAAGATTTTTTTTCAATTGATTCAATTTCCATTGTATGAATTTTGAGGCCCTTTGTAGGGGTCCTCATGGAGTATTTTTGTTCATTTGCATGTTTGGGGGGTTGAGACCCTTAAGGGTGAGTTGATGCCTATTAGGTTGAATGCATTGTGAAGGAGAGTTCTTTTGATTGAGGATTGACATTTCCATTGTTGTGAATCTTGTCCACCTTGGCTCTACATCAAAAAGATATCTTTCTGTGGATTATTTGAGAGTCTCTCTTGCTATAATTTTTTTGGAAAGATTCAAAGCTTTTCCCTTATTGCAAACTATGACTTTACTTTGGCTTCTGGGTAAAAAAGAAGAAAAAACCCTAGTTACTTCCTTCATTATCATGCAACAAAGACTTATGGGTATCACCCTACAAGAATTTCCTTGGGAAGAACTGGGTTTTTTTGAGTTTTATTTGATAATTTTCCTCTAATATTTGTAAATACTTGAGGTCCCTCTTCATTTGTAGGTTGTGGCCTCTTATTTCCTTTATAGTGCAAATACAAGGTAGGGTTTTGAAAACACATGACCTCCATTGTGCTCTACCCTTGACTTAGCCTTACTCATTTGCTTGAAAAATACTTTGTTGATTGTTCTTCGGGAAATGCATCTTTTTCTTCTAAGTGTCATAGAAGGAGATCATATTGTTTACTGATTTAAAAGAAATGAGATCTTTCACTCCATTCTGGGTTTGTCTTTTTGAGTTTCACATTTTCTTAGCTCTATGGCCATGTCCCCCATCATACTTTTGTGTTTCATTACCAACGATTCTTAGATTTTCTTGTAGCTCAAACTCACTAAGACCAAATGATCATTTATTTCTCTTGAAGCAAGTTTGTAGTAACTAATGGAAGATTGAAGATACCCTGTATACGGGCACTATGGGAAATGAAAACATGAACAAACTTGTGGTTCATCCGTACTAGAAATCCCCTCTATACACATATTTATTGACCTTATTTTTATTTAAAATGTATAAAAGTTAGAATCTGGATATTTGACAATGATACTCAAGATATCATGCAGCAAGATCTTGGAAAGTGAATATAATCTGATAGAGATGGATATTTACCAGTTGCAATAGTTACTTCATGAAGAACCTTATTAATTATGCATTCCTTCTTAGATTTTTTGCAGCTATTGAACCTATAGGTACCTTTCAGAATTTCCTTAATATCATGCAATTCCTAATTTTATTGCACACCAACCTTTTGTAACACTCATTTTAATTTCTCCTCCAGCTTTGATATCTTCAAACATGTATTTCAAGAAGTTGTGTTTTAGTAAGAAGATACCCTGCATTCCATTCACTAATGAGCCAAATGAGATGAGGAGAAGGATTGACACACTATTTTTTGTTTCATCTAAACTTGTATCATATCTAAAACTCTCCTAAGCATCTTCAAGACAACCTTCTATATGGTAATGATTCAAAGTTCTCTTGTTCCTGATTCTTCTCCCTTGCATCTCTATTATTGGAGCTCTTGTTCTATAGTCTTCTTACTTTATGAGGTTCTGAAATTTAAAAATTTTCATTGCTACTTTCTTTATGAGACTACTCTCTAATGTTAAGTGCCTCATATATTGATATGCAACAAACGTCAAACAGTATCTTTACACTATTGTAGGCATGTTCTTAGTCTCTATGCATTCCACAGTAGCCAAATCAGCAGGAATTATATGAATATGAGATTTTTCTGTTTGTAATCTATTATCTTATTGTGCAATCTTTGGAGTGATCACTAATTTTGTACAATATTGTTCAATTTTCTATGATCATTATACTGTCACCCCATATTTATCATTGGCCTATAAGCTGCCAATTGCTTCTTTGGTGTTCCTTGACTGTAACTCTTTATGCAATTTCTTTTTGTGAATGTTTTGTAATTAGAAACTAGTGTCATTGTACTATATGCTATCCTTCCACTGTAATTGGTTGCCTTTACTATCATAAGTCTACAATTATGCTTGAAATTTCAAGGCATTATTTGACACTAGACAGTTACCAAAGTAGGGGAAAATACTTATCTGATAGAAGATTGCATAAATATTGATTCCTTATTGTTTCATTGCTCTCCAAGTTTTGATGAACTTTTTCTATGCTTTGGTAATTGTCTAGTATCAAAATTTTCATTCTTTTGATGGAATTCCTATAGATAATGGCTACAAACAAGATAAAGATAGTAACCTTTAGCATGATGGGCTAAACCCTTGTGGGAGCCACATTTCCTCCACATGCTGAAATTTCAAACAAGATGAAACATGAAATGATGAACCTGTACCTGCATAGTGAACAAACAAATTGAGGGTATGTGTAGGATCATGATGGGCCAAAAAGTGGCAATAT
Organism: Sequoia sempervirens; assembly: GCA_007258455.2. Taxonomy (NCBI): domain Eukaryota; kingdom Viridiplantae; phylum Streptophyta; class Pinopsida; order Cupressales; family Cupressaceae; genus Sequoia; species Sequoia sempervirens. Next base: position 14,240 of record VDFB02380974.1, on the reverse strand, counting down.
GATGGGTATGTGTAGGGTATGTGGCTGACAACTTTCTTTCTACCCAAATTGATGAAACGAAAAGGGTTTTTAAAGGAGATTCTCAACTTTCCACCAATATAAATTATGTTTTACTTTGAATTTAATAAATAATTATTATTCATTTTCTATTTGAATTACGACTAAAGCCCTGATTGATAGGCTAATTGAAAAACATATATAGCTCCCAAACGGTATCACATTTTTTGAATTCAAAACATGTGTCACATTCTATGCTTCACGTACTATAGGATTAAAAATAGAAATAATGAATTTCATGAAGTTTTGACCAAGTTAAGGTGGTCAGACATTCAATTTTTTATATTTTTAAAAAGTTGTAATAAAAAAATCATAATTAATCATTTACTTGGAAAAAAATTACAAAAAAATATGCATTACATCAGGACTTGAGTCCTCTACTTATATCTGAAATATTATAAAAAAATATTATCATTTTATTGTGGTTAAGGTGGTCAGATAGACACTTCTTATTTTTTCCCTAAAATTTAAGTACTACTGCATTGAAATTTCAAATTTTCACCAAATAGATATTTTATTTTTTGAATAAACCTAGTAGTTTAAAAAATACATTCAATTTTCTACAGATTCTATTGTTACATATTTTTGAAATAATTATATTAATATAGATAACTTATTCAAATTTTTATGTCAAGTTGCCTAACTTTGATTTTTCTGAATTTTTTGCCACTTAAAGGCCTATTTTTTCTATGTTGATCCTGCACATACCCTTAGATAAAATAGTGAAGTTCAATGCTCTTCCTAATGGTTTGAGTTTCATTTGATGATCTAATTTGGCTCTTTTGCATCTATTTGATAATGGCTCAATTTATTTAATGCATCATAGATGTAAGTTAAATGTCTGTTGATCAAACATATGATGAGATTTCATGTCCTAAGCTCTAACAAAATCTTTCAATCATCTATACGTACATCTAGAGACTGAGAATGAGAGGAGATGAAGATAAAAGGATCAAGATGAAGATAGAAGTACCGACATCAACATCATCCACTAAGGAAATGACAAATACGATCTCTTCTCATGTTTTTTTCGTTTACTTTATCTTTAGATGTATAGCTTGCATACATTGTTGTATTAAAATCAATTCAGTCATTCCCATGGCTTGTGTGTGATATTTAAGCATTATTTTGATCTTAATGTATGAAATAGAAACATTGTATACATTTTCACTTTAGCAGGAATGAAATATAGCAATATCATGCAATTTGTATAATCTCTTTTTGTTGTGAAACATTGCATAATAAAAACTGAATTCCTCTTGGAACTTCAAATGCAAATGATTAGGATTAGCTAAAATTTATTGAAGTAACTTTCACCTTAGATAGCTCTACCAAATTGAGTTGTAGGTGAAATTTTGGTAACAAGCCTATTTGACATAAACCTTAGATATGAAAATGTAACTTATAGCCTAGATAAAAATGGAAAGTAATAAAATAGAGGAAAATTTGAAGAGGATATACAAAGAGGAACATGTGACTAAAGTTTGAGCATGAACTGGATGGATAGGGGCATGGGTACCCTAGATCTGAGATGTTTCATTTTTTGGATTTAAAAACTCTAGAAAGTAGGATATAGTCTTCTTTGTGTTTCTTGTGACTATCTCATGATAAAACTTCCAGATCTAACTTGCACACATGAAAAGGTGAGGAAAGTTTATGTTGTATAGGTGCTTTCCTAATTCAAATTCCATTTTTGTGTATCCAACTCCATTACAACAAATGATGATGATCAAGAGAGCATGTCCTAGGTCAGGTAGAGGACAAAGCAATAATAATTGACTAAAATGACAAATGATAAATGGATAATGTTACCTTAGGCATGAAACCCTTATCAAAGTGATGTTTGCACCATAATTCAGCAAAAAAGTTGATTGATGGATTCCTTGATTGCTTGATAGAACTACAAGAGGCTAGTCCACAAAACATAATAGATTTTTATAGCTAACATGTAGAGGACAACTCATATGTCTTCAAAAAATGACATGATTGATCATGATAGCTTATTGCACATAATTTCTTCCTTCTTCCTAGTGCCTTGCAAACATGATCTTGATTGTTGAAAGAATTGTAATAATGTTGGTGTACCATAGAAAAATGGATCATTGTCATTTTTATAATCTTTTAGGTCTTTCTCTCATGATTCTTGACCTATTTTACTTTGATTTAATGTTGCAATGTAACTTAAACATTCGCATTAGGCCCTAAGTATTCAAATAATGATGTCTTGTGAAGGTGTTGTGAAGTGTTGTAACACATTTCTACACTTTTCTAGACTCTTCTCATTATAATTCATCCAAAAATCACCTTTTTACCCCATATCAAGTCCTATTATAAAGTGTTGTAAAGTCTTGTAACAAAATTTCATGCTTTTCTAGGCTTGATTTCACTAATTACACCTTTCTTATGTTTTATTTGACCCCTTTATGCACTCATAAGAGTTAAGTGTATTTTTGAATGTAAACCCGACAAACAACATTAAATGCATATTAATTCCCGACACCCACTTACAAGCCTAAAGTGGGACCCATTGACCATGGGTGGCGAATGAGTCCCTCTTGGCTCCAAATTTAAATAATCCAAATTTTACTTTGGGTTTTGATTCAAAAAGGCCTATGATGATGTATTACTGGGTTATTAGGGCATATAGGTGTATAAATAAGTGTTTTTCTACCCATTTAACATATAATTCATTCAAGTATTCACTCATTCACTTGCATTCACTCATTCAACATCAATTAGCATTCATTTTATCAAAGCATCATTGAATCAAGTATCTTGGAGAATCCATTGACATATCTTTAGATTTCTTCAACAAGGTTGTGGTGAGTTTAGGAAAGTTGCATGTTGTTATTCATCATTTCCTCCTTCATTTCTTTATTAAGGGTTTGATTACCAAAGTGGGATTTGACCAAGGAAAATCCCTATACTCTAACCCTTAACCATTTTTCCCCTTTTGCATTTGTGTTTGCAGAATTTTGTATGCAGATTTGTCAAGAAAATAGGTGTTGAAAGGTGGTTAACAAGTCAACAAAGTGTTTTAAGTCAACTAAACCCTATTTCAAGCTTGGAGACAACCTACAACTCATTTTCTACAAATTTGACTTCGTCAACCCAACTAGAAGATAAGTATAGATCTGAAGCTACAGGATTGACTCTTGAATTTGTAGATTTTTGGAGGAGGATTGATTCTCCATCAATGGTGAATGAGTCCCACCTGAAGGTTGAAAAGTTTATTTTGTCATAATCTAGTTCCTAACAGTCGGAAAGTAGTTTCAGGTGGTTTTACTAGTAGGAGGATTGATTCACCATCAATGGTGAATGAGTCCCATTGGTGATTTACAGTGATTTCTTCCAGTTTCCAAAACATTCCAAATTGAACATTCAACTCCCAGGTGCACTATGATCAGCCTCTTTCAATTATGTTTGCATTAGTTTGTGCTTTTAGCTCATTTTTGCATAACTCACTGTGTTTTCAACCATTGCACATTTCACTAGTTTTGCATTTATAATCAGTCAATTACATCACTTAGCTGCATTTAGATCATTCCATTTAGTCTTAATTACATCATACATTCCTTTATTTGAGTGAACCACCTCAATTTTGGGAATTTTATCTCTCCTTTTAGGTAAAAACCCTAAGAGTGCAAGAGAAGTCTATAGAACACAACAAAATTGATGGTTCATTTTGGTGAACCTGCATATTGAGCACATTTATCTTTTTTATTTCAATTGCATCTTGTATCCTAGATTTCATTTTGTATCAGCATTCAATAAGGTTTTTTTTTTTTTTGCATCCTAGGGTTTCTCAAATTGCATTAGTGAAAAACTCATATAGACTTCATTTTTGCATATCAAATCATTAAAAAATGAAAATTTGCATTTGCATCTAAAAAGAATTGAAATCACCTTAATTTTTTTGAAAAACACAAAAAAATTCATACCTGGTCTCATTCACCACCATGGGTGAATTAGTTCAGCTGCATTTTCTACATTCAAATTTTTGGCATTTTCACACTATTTCCTGAATTTTTGTTTCCTACTACTGCCTTACTGTTTTAGTTTACAAAATTTTTGTCATTAGAATTTTGTTATTCCTAGTTTTCATTTTCATTCACCCCATCTTTTGTGGTACTTGTATGAGTGTTTGGTGCCCTATTGATAATACCTTAGTGAGACGTTCTAGGACTCATGGCTTCCTCGCATTAGTATCTCTTCGGTGAAATCTTTGGGGATCTCAAGAGCTCCTACTCCTAGTATGGGTACAAGTGCATTAGGCATGGATACTACCACTAGTAAACCCTTCCCTTCACATCCAATGCATGTTGACACACAAATAGATCAAATTCCACAAGATGAAGTCATTAGTATTCATGAGGATTTTTCACATTTACAACTAGATTTATCCCTTGAAAACATTTCTACCATTGTTATACCTACCATAGAGAACCTTCATTGCTTGATTGAAAGTTATGATGGCTTACAAGTTATGAAAAAAATTGTTGAGATATACAACAAACATGTTCCTTCGGCTTCCCAACCAACAAACATTGTGGTTAGCCAATGAGGATCTCACATTCCTCCTTCAACCGTAGCATCCATTCCCACCTATACCACTCATCAAGTTACAACAACCATGCAATAGGTTAGTCATGTGACTCCTTCTTTTGCTATTCCAACTAGCATTCCTATTTCTTTTGTGGCATCAAATCTTCCATCCTCCACCACCTTCATCTCCCTTAGTGTCCCCTTCACTTCTCCTAACATTACATACACTCCATCACCATTTTCCCTTCCCCTTCATACCACTTACACTGATCCCCTAATTACATAACTCTTTAACACTGTTTCTTCCATGCAACAAATATCCACCATAAGCCAAATTCAAAATGCTCCACCCACATATCATGTCTGTAGTAGACCATTATCTATAGAGATCTTAAGAACTTCGATGCTACAAGTAATTGAGATGCCTAGGTTTAAGAAGTATGGAGGTAAAGGAGACCCTACTAATCATGTTAATTCCTATACAACATTGTGCAGTGATTTTGTCCTTGATGATAAACTATTAGCTAAAATTTTTCCTAGGACCTAAAGGACTACATTGGAGTGGTTTTCAAACTTACCCAATCATTCAATCCCATCATTTAATGAACTTGTTGATGCCTTTATAAGTCATTTCCAATTCCATATGACTCAAAAATGACAATAGCTGATTTAATGAGATGTAAACAAACACATGAAAATGTAACTCCATTTCATTCTCATGTTATCAATCATTGTGTATGCTCAAGTAGATGTCAAGATTCCCGACTATTATCTTTTCAAAATATGTTTATTGAAACTCCACTCTCGTGATAAGTTTACTATGATGAAATTTCCTTCGCTCATGACATTTACGACACCCTTTGTGACTATCATAACTGGTTACTAGTCATGATTCAAAGTCTAGTTCTAATCGAAATGGTGAAGTCCCAAAAAAGCAAACTACAAAACAACACGCAAAACTTCAAAAAACCAAACAAAGGCTTCTTATAGTTTAATCCCCCTTCTCCGCAACTAACTCAACCTATTCAGAATCAAGTGGTAGTTGTTAAAGTAGCAGTGCCCTTTACCTATGGGGACCCAAAGAGATAATTTTCCTCCTTACCCGATACTCTCCATAACACCATGAATCAACTGCTACAACAACAAATGATCACTTTGCCTATGGTTAAACCCCCTGACACTACCCAGCCTTTACCACCCACCTTTAAACCAAATGCTTATTCTCATTTTCATTACCAAAATGCACATGACACCGAGAAATGTAAGTGTCTCAAACACTTAGTTCAAGACCTCATTGATTCTGGTCATTTTTCCATTGCCACGATCAAGGCACAAGCCGTTGCAACTACCGTGTGCTGTCATAATAGTGGCTTACAATTCCTGAGAGGAACGAATTTTAGCTGAAATCACATATTTTTAGAAAATATAATGATTTAAGCCTTAAAAAGTTCCATTTTAAGGATTCCAATTGAAGAGGGCTTGATCAAATCACCTTAGATCAAACCCCCCTTGGATAGAACCTCACTAGTTTTAAACCATACCTATAAATGTTGCCTCTTAGCACCTATCAAAATGATGATAAAAAATCACTTTTGATTTAGATTTTGGGGATCAAATGAATTCATTTAAAATTTATTTCAAATGATATGGTATTCTAGAACGTTTCATCCAATGAATATAATTTTAATATGTTTTGGTTTTGTTATGTATTTGTTTTAAGTTTTATTAAACATAGGTTTTTCATCGAAATGAATTTCTTTTGTTCATACATGTGGAAAAAATAGAATATTATCAAAAAATTGAAAAAATATGAGTGCACCAGATATTGAAGTCCTTGATCCAATAAAAAATAAAATAAAATTTTGACATATACAAAAAAAGTTACGCGATATATGGTCGCACTATGTCTGAATTGTAATTGGTTTGACTTTGAAACTTGATTAAAAAAAAAATATTCAATAAAAAACTATCTAACCAAGTGGAAGCTCTAGATATCAAAGTTACAAATCTAAATTTGAAAGAATTATAATTTTATCCTTCATGAAAAAAGTTACAAGTTATACTGCGATATGCCACTTTAAAAATGTTGTTTTCCTCGAAAAAAATCAATTTTCGTGGGAGATGGAAAAAGAAGTGAAATTTGATTCCAAAAATTTTGAAAAAAATATTTTTAGAATCTACAGACAAAATTTGATGAGACTCTAGTTTCCACCATCTTCAAATTCCTCACAGTTTAGCCGCTATAGGTGCCCGAATGTGAAGATTTAGTTAAAAATAATAATTTCAGTGTCCAGTTTGGCCAAAAATTGTAAACCACTATTATGGGATCACCCTGCCCAAACAAAATTTACAAATTTTTACCAACCCCATGCCTAAAAACAGTGTTTCATTTTTCAAAGCTAGTGAACCTTCAAACACTCATGTAATGAACATTGATACAAGTAATGAACAACTGGCTATTACTCCAAATGTTACCCAAGTTAATCCTATGGATGAACTTGTGGGTAAAATAGATGTTATCCCTCATAAGGGCCCAACGAAAAAATATTTTGATATTACTTTTTCTTATCATGATATACTTAAAAAGCTTCCTGATGGTCCTCTTTACATAGCCGGTCACATCTATGCTAAGCCCGCCAATGGGATATTAATAGATCTCGCCTATGGTGAGAATGTGATCATAGAAGAGCTTTTAGTATTACATGATCTCTATCAAGATGATTATGATAAGTCAATAAAATGGATTAAAAAACATACTAGTTTGCATGCCCTACGATCGGATCAATCGTACTCTCATTATAGATAGGACCCAAAACTTTGGATGTAATATTTTCTATTATTCCACAATCAGATCAGTTTTGTCTGCACAGTTAGGTCACCCTTAGCTTCACTCAATGAATGCTGTCTCTTCAATTGTTCACAAATGTTTCAAGTTTCCACATGGTAAGGAGATATTTACCGTACACCATAATGGCTTTAATCCATTGTCCTCTAAAGGTAATTTTTCCTTAGAAGCTTTTTGGCCTGAACCTATGGAACCCATCACCCCTCGAGAGGAGTTCTTTTTCATTTCCTATCAAAAGTTCAAAGCAAAATGAATAGCTGAATTTTCTCTTCGCCACATGTCCCTGTCCACTTCTGCTACTCCTATCATAGATGAGCCAATGCTTCATCCTAAGTCCGAACTTGAACAAATAATGCAACGTCATGAATAACCAATCATAGACACTTCCCCTTTATCATATAAATGTCTAAGAGATAATGAAACCAACCTCATCATGCCTCCTCGTATTAAACAAGTTTACAAAGCAAAAGAAAAAGTGATTGACCCATCTCCTTCGATTCCTCCCATTTCTCCTCCTCAGGATGAAAAGGAGCCTATGGTGGATCAACCTTCTCTAACACCTCAACAACTTCAACATAGAATCAAACGAAACCGTGGTGCTAGGGGGTGTCGTCTTTGTCGTCTCCTTTCTCTTCAAATGAAAATTGGAGAAAAAAAGAAAACCAACCTACACCTTTGATAGAAGAAATAACTGATCACCTTTCTCATCTTGACCCACCACAAGATAGTACGATACAACAATCATATATAGTAGCCACACCTCCTGATACATCCTTCATTGGAAATTACTCTTTGTCCTCCTGTCATGATTAATCTAGATGATGATGATGATGAGGAGATCACTAAAATAGATGAAGAAGTGCATAATGATTTAAAATATTTATTTTCATCTACCATGAGCTTAAATGATAAATCTTCTACACCAAGTGAAGAACCTATTACTTCCCCTATTTTGACACTTGCAATTCTTCCTTTGGACAGTCAACAGCCCTCGCAATACACTGAACATGATTGGGAGGAAGATGCCTTGTTATATGGTTGACTTGCATTCACCTTTCTAGCCTTTTACATTTATTTCCTTTTTATTTTTCTTTTCTTTGGTGTGATTGTATGTGCATATCATGTTCCCCTGTAATGTGTGTTTGATATTCTCTCTCTTCATGCACTTCCTCTAGTTGTACCTCTATTCTTCTATATGTCGTACTTTATCTTTTTCATGAGCTTTGTTCTCCTTTTAGATGATACAGTGTTGAGATGTTCTATGTTCTTCCATGTTGACCTTAAATTAGTCCCTTTATGTTTTTCCTTTTAGGATGATTAAAATACGAGGATCGAATGTCTCCTTCCATAAGGATCCAAAAGCTTTTCCTTTTCCTTTTTCCCTTTTCGCTTTCTTTTCACTTTATGTTTTTCCTTTTTTAGATTATCCAGTGTTGAGACCATAATGTCTCTTCCATTTTGACCCAAAACAGACTTTATTTTTCTTTTGTTTTTGATCTCTTTGTGTCATTCTTCCAGTTTTTTGTTTTTGGGGAATGATAATAGTTTTGAACTCTTTAATCAAAATATTGTAGCAATGAACATACTGACCCAAAATCCATAGATCCCTTATGTGTTTGGTGTGTTCCTTTCTTGGGGTGACCCTCCTTTTCTTTTGTTTTATTTTTTGTTTACATGAAGTAGCCTTACTTGGAAACATATGACTTGGCATAGGGGCTTTCTGAGTTGGCCCTCATGTCTTTTTTTTCCTTTTTCATTTTTCCTTCGCTAATTTAAAGTAATTTCTCATAGAATGGTGTGTAGAAATTCCTTTAAAGTGGGGGGAATACGTTGGCATTATTCATTTTCATTCTTGATTCTTAGTGCGGCTTTGTCATTTCATATGATGCATTTGTCACTTTGTGGATGACATTGGGTGTGATGTCCTTCATAAGTGTGATCTATCTAAGCATATTACATTCCTCTTAGTGGCCTAATGTGACACACTACATCCCCTAAGTTGTGAATATATTATTCTTTGATTGGTACTCTCTTGGAGACATTAGACACAAAGTCCCCTAAATTATAGACCTCGCGTGAACTTAACAAGACTCCTTTGAAAACCTTTTACATTTTACATTTTTGCATTTTGACATTTTACATCTTTGCCACCTTCAATAATGCAACTTGCATGTCTGTGGTACCATCCTGCTTGTTCATGAGTTCTAAGCATACAAAGCCTTGCTTGTCTCATGAAGCATGAACCGACATTTCTTTTCTAGCACCTTGTTAAAGTTATTAGGACGTATAACTTTGATATGGTTGAGTGGGAAGCCCATTCGGTGACACGACTTTCCCCATACCCACCGATGTGTTTGCGAGTGCATACCAACTAGTGTATGGGTATGTGCAGGATCATCATAGAAAAAATAGGCCCTTAAGTGGCAAAAAATTCATAAAAATCAGAGTTAGGAAACTTGACATAAAAATTTGTATAAGTTATCTATATTATTTCAAAAATACGTAAGAATAGAATTTGTAGAAAATTGAATGTAGTTTGTAAACTACTAGGTTTTCTTTCTAAAAAAAAAAATCTATTTGGTGAAAATTGAAATTTCAATGTAGTGGTACTTAAATTTCAGGAAAAAATAAGAAGTAGGTGTCTGTCCGACCACCCTAAGCACAATAAAATGATAATACTTTTTTATAAGATTTTAGATATAAGTAGAGGACTCATGACCGATGTGATGCATATTTTTGTAATTTTTTCCAAGTAAATAATTAATTATGATTTTTTTTTTACAAATTTTAAAAAATATAAAAACTCGTATGTCTGACCACCTTAAATTTTTCAAAACTTCATGAAATTCAATTTTTCTTTTTTTAATCCTATAGTATGCAAATCATAGAATGTGACGTATGTTTTGGATTCAAAACATGTGATACCGTTTGAAAGCTATAGTTGTTTTTCAATCAACCTATCAATCAGGACTTTAGTTGTAATTTCAATAGAAAATGAATAATAATTACTTATTAAATTCAAAGTAAAGCATAATTTATATCGATGGAAAGCAGAGAGTCTCCTTTAAAAACCCTTTTCATTTCATTAATTTTGGGTAAAAAAATAGTCGTCAGCCACATACCCATTATATTGCCACTTTTTGGCCTATCATGATCTTGCACATACCCGTATGTTTCTCACCTTTTTGGCCTTCTCACCCAGTGGACCTCCATGCGTTCTATCACCCTAGAGTGAATATGCATTTTCTCTTTCAGACAAACATCTTAGATCTTATTCACAACTAGCTGAACAAATGATCAAAGCTTGATCCAACTTTTCCTTTTCATCCTTCCTTCTCTTATTCTCTTTAATACTTGTGTTCCTTTATTCTTATGCTTAGTTTTCCATGGGATCTCCATCCTGGGGGCTTGATCATCCCTCTTGATTGTTGTCATTCCATCTTGCTAGCATAAGTGCATTTGGACCTCCCTCTCAATATGCATGGCTACTTTAGTGTGAGTTTGAAGCAAGTTCATCCTCTCACTAAAGTGGCGGCTAAATGTACCATAGAAAAATGGATCATTGACATTTTCATGGTCTTTTAGGTCTTTCTCTCATGATGCTTTACCTATTTTTCTTTGATGTAATGTAGCAATGTAACTTAAACATTCACATTAGGTCCTGAGTATTCAAATAATGATGTCTTGTGAAGGTGTTGTGAAGTGTTGTAACACATTTCTACACTTTTCTTCTCATTATAATTCATCCAAAAATAACCTTTTTACCCCTTATCAAGTTCTAAAGTGTTGTAACAAAATTTCACGCTTTTCTAGTCTTGATTTCACTATTTACACCTTCCTTATGCTTTATTTAACCCCTTTATGCACTCATAAGACTTAATTAAGTGTATTTTTTAATGTAAACTCAACAAACAACATTCAATGCAACTTAATTCCCAACACACACTTACAAGCCGAAGGTGGGACCCATTCACCATGGGTGGCGAATGAGTCCCTCTTGGCTCCAAATTCAAAATGATTCAAATTTTCTTTCAGGTTTTTATTCAAAAAGACCTTATGTTAGCCTGTGATGATGTATTATTGGGTTATCAGGGCATAAGAGTGTATAAATAAGTGTTTTTCCACCCATTTAGCATGTAATTCATTCAAGTATTCACTCATTCAACATCAATTAGCATTCATTCTATGAAAGCATCATTGAATCAAGTATCTTGAAGCAACCATTAACATATCTTCAAATTTCATCAACAAGGTTGTGGTGAGTTTAGGACATTTGCATGTTGTTATTCATCATTTCCTTCTTCATTTCATTTCATTTCTTTATTAATGGTTTGATTACCAAAGTGGGATTTGACCAAGGAAAATCCCTATACTCTAACCCTTAACCATTTTCCCCCTTTTGCACGTGTGTTTGCAAACTTTTGTATGCAAATTTGTCAAGAAAATAGGTGTTGAAAGGTGGTCAACAAGTCAACAAAGTGTTTTAAGTCAACTAAACCCTATTTCAAGCTTGGAGACAACCTACAACCTATTTTTTGTAGATTTGAGTCTGTCAACCTAACAAGAAGACAAGTATAGATCTGAAGCTATATGATTGAATCTTGAATTTGCAGATTTTTGCAAGAGGACTAATTCACCATTAGTGGTGAATGATCCCCACCTGAAGGTTGAAAAAGTTTATTTTGTTAGAATCCAATTCTCATCTATCAGAAAATAGTTCTAAGTGTTTTTACCAGTAGGAGGATTGATTCACCATCAATGGCGAATGACTCCCACTAGTGATTTATAGTGATTTCTGCTAGTTTCTAGAACTTTCCTGATTTAGCATTCAACTCGGAAGTGCACTTTGGTCAGCCTCTTTGAATTCTATTTACATTAGTTTGTGTTTTTAGTTCATTTTTGCATACCTCACTATATTTTCAAACATTGCACATTTAACGAGTTTTGCATTCATAATCAGTCAATTACATCACTTAGCTATATTTACATTATTGCATTTAGTCATAATAACATAATATATTCTCTTATTTGAGTGAACCACCACAATTTTGGAGTTCTATCTCTCTCCTTTTAGGTGAAAACCCTAAGAGTGCAAGAGAAGTCCATAGAACACATCAAAATTGTTGGTTCAATTGGTAATCCTACCCTTGATTTTTCCTTGATTGAGTTTCAAGATCCTTAATGACTCAATTAAAAATCTAGGATTAAAATGGTGAAAAGGACTTGTATTTATATGCATTTCATTAATTTCCCACAAATTAATTACTGACAGTTGACAAGTGACTTTGTATTTTTAAATGTTAAAATTCCGCCATCGACATATTTAAATTGGGGCCAAAATTGCCTGGAGATGGTTCTAGCACCCTAGTACAAACTATTTTGGGGATATTTGTGTTTGTAAATACATAATAAATATTTTCCCAATTCAAGTCTGGTTTTCTAAATATGATCATAAAAGGGTAATTTAAGAGAATATTTAGGTCCAAGAACATAGGGGGGCTAAACCTAGTGTGAAATTTTTAAGGGTGATAATTTATGATGCTACATTTAGCCCACACTTTAGTGTGCGTATAAAATTAAACTCATGATCACACTAAAGTGAGGATAAGCCAAGAATGGTTCATTTATCCAAACATTGAAGAGATAGGATATAATCAAATATGTTGATGGGTGTTTTTGCACCTTCTCAACACAGACAATTCATAAGTGCAATGCCTCTCTTCAAAGGTGAAAATTTGCAGCTAGGTTTTAGAAAATCACCCCAAGGTCTCTAGGGTGTTAGGTCATGAAAATGCTTGGAATAGTTCAATTGGTTGATGTGATTTATTTGTAATCACATGGTGGCCTTTATGGTTTACAAAGCATGGGAAGTTTGGTCTACAAATGGAGTTATAAGGCATTGGAAGTGAATGAACAGTGGTTTCCCACTCAAAAAAGAAAACTAAAACATACCATGTTCATCGAATTTAGCATTGTTTTGATGCTTAGAATCCTACTCTAACAAAGGTCTAAAAGAAATAGAAAAAGGAGAAAGGGTTGAGAGAAACTATTCTCATTCTAAGCTATGAATGAATAGTAACAATGGAGGATGCTATAGTAGACAGACTCCCATGAGATTGAGTTTTGTTTGACCAAGAGGAACCTATACCTACACAAAACCAGTGCATTCACCTATGAACATACAATTGAACTAAAGTGCAACATATGAATTAGCTAAAACTAGTTTTCCAAAGTGATTCATCATCAATAAATCACAAAAATTATGAGTTTGGAAGTTCATTAAATACTATAACAACAACCACCATTAAAGACATTCAAGAAACTAAAACTAAAACTAACATGGAGGTTGAATCATTTGTGCAAAGTGAGCAAGATCAAAGAAAACACTCAAAATAATGCAAGGCTTCCTTTTATTGCTGCAAAATTCCTCTTATAATGATTCTCCACACCTTACATATGAGAAGAAAATCCCTATTTATTGTTTTCCAAAACGAGAATGAATAGACAGGATTCATTTAGAATGAATGGACCAAATTCATTTTACATTAGGGTTTCACCTACCCCCAAATATATGGCAATTTAGAATAGGCTATTTTGTCCTCTTCTCTATTTTGTCTTGTAGCCTATTTTGTCTTTTAGTTACTTTGGCATTGTAGTAGTTTTGTCTTCTACTTGCCTTCCCTATTGTAGCTAAAAACTATCAAAGTCTACCCTCTATCTGATATGTTGGCCACATCCACTCATCTGATCGAATGAATCCTCCTGTAGATTTGTGTTATTGAAAAAATAGATA